>JAUYWG010000053.1:12585379-12598835 GCA_034779775.1 Enteromius afrohamiltoni
TTTGGATGCGATTAATTGTTTGACAGCACTAATTTGTGTGTGTGTGTAAATATACACACACACACACACACACACTAATTATTTTATGTTTTCCACCCTTTTTTTTATTCATTATCTTTAAAAATAAAATTATTACCCTCTCTCAAATTTTCAACCTTTTTTTCTATGTGAAAGATTCAAGCCACAAGTACAACAGAATCAGACTGTATTTGTCTCAAACACCAAGAAAGCATTTGGATGACAGCCTCATCATTTCCTCCATCTGAAAATTTCTATCAACTTTTTGACCCGAATGAGAATTTATATGACCAAAGTGGCTCTCAGGAAAAGACATCTGGACAGATGTCAAAGTCTGGACACTACAGTGCTGTTTTCGGTCTCAATTGTGACTGCGACATGATTCAATAAAAAGAAACAAGCGTGTTTAAAAAGATCCTTCCTCTCTTAAAGAAAAACTGTATCCCCTCTTGTCATGGACTCCAGGCAGTTGTTCAAATATTTGGGGGTCAGCGCTTATTTAAAATCATCTGAGAAATGGACTTGGTTAGGGGCCACCTATTTTCTGTCCCTAATAATTGTTTGAGATAGTGTACTATTGCAGTATCTGTAGACTCAACAAAGGAAATATTAGCGACCTTGATTCAGATTAGTTATGCTATCTATCAAAAACAGATTAACAGACGGCATTTGAATAAATTATCTCTGTTACTCCTTTTTAAATATTGGAGGTATTGTAATAAAAGTGACTGATGATCCATCTCCTCCAGTTTCTCTTGCATCATAACCTTCTCTGGACATGTGCTCAATGGCAAGGCACAAAGTCATTCTTTTTTTTCTATTTTTTCCGACCCTCTACTCACATTAGTGTTTCCTGGAGTTCAGCAAACAATGCCACACAGCTCCCCTACCAGCTCCGGACAATACCGTATCCCCCTCTTCACCCGGTGTTGTATGGAATTTAGAATCACCTGGAAACTTCCTGAATACTTGCTGGCAAAAAAAGGAGACAAAACACAAACCCAATAATGATTCCGGAACCGTGGGTGAGTCAGACAGTCACCGAGGGTTCACTTTCATGTGGATGTCTGGGAAAGAAGATTTGCTGCGGGAGTGCGGGAGAGTTTTTTTTCTCTTTCCATCAATACACTTTTTAAATAAAATCATCTGTACAACAAATGACAGTGAATAAGTGTTTATACATTTTGTTTTCAAAATTCAATTTTTTATATATATATATATATTTATTTCATACATATACCAATAAACAATATATCCAAAAAAAAAAAAAAAGAAAGAAAGAAAGCAATATATTGCAGATAATTTACATTTGAATTATGTACACTTCCTTATCTAACAGTATACATACTCTCACATACACAGTGCATTTACAATAAAAAGTCCCAAAAAAAACATTATTCCATTTTTAAGTATAAACTGATCATTTTTGTGGCCAGATAAATACACTAAATGCATTAAATTAAGAAAAGCGCTTTGGCATGTGTACAATAATTTACACTTATATTTTAACCCTTTGTTCTAATAAAACAAATCAGTCACGGCTTTATGCTTCCCTCCGTATTTTTTTAAGCAACATATATTTTACCAGCTTAGGTACAGTAAAGTAAAACAGATGTCGGTGAAGGTAAGTTAACATTGCTTAGCACTGATCAGCATGTATATTCGAGGGGTGCCAAACCCCTTAACTGAACCATGACAATCCTGCAGGCTTTGCATTCATTTCTCTGAGAGCACTTGGCATAGTAAATTGAAACTCCTTCACTACTAAATGTCTCCTGAGGCTTTTCACTTTAGTCAAATGGCGAGGCACAACTGAGGTAACCCATGCAGCGCTTTAAGCTGATAACCTCCAGACCTCCGAACAACAGACGAGGCAACGGCACTCTTTGTGCCTCTTTATCTCCTTGAACCAACGATGGCGTTCCCTAATGTTATTCTTTTCCAGCTAGGTGTGGTATCACGATCGTGTCAATATTGAAAGAAAGGCTGCTTATAAAAAGAATCAGATTGTTTGGAGAAACTGCCTTGAGAGGAATTAGATTAAGGAGCAAGCACATACGATTGGAATGGTTTACAGGGAGAGTAGATAAAGACCTCGAGAGAGGGATATTGCTTGAACTATCCTTGTCAGGCCAAATGAAATTAATTTTTTTGAAATAGATGTTGAAGATCTAATTTTTGCTTTATCTTTCCAAACAATCCACCTCAGTGCAGCAGAACAAGATTTTGTCTCAGAACAAAAACGGCTGACTGAGGAATACTGTGAGAGATGCAATTGTTTTCAGCTTTAGATGGTAAATTTAATTTACTTTTGCAAAAAGCACTTACAAACAATCAAAACAACAAGCTTACAAACTAACGGTCATGACAGTAATGTACCGTAAAACCGCACAGGATGTTTTCTTCAGATTTCGTGCCATTATATTGTCCTGAACTGCACAGATGCTTTGACTAATTTTTCTGTGGTCTGTTGATTTAGGAATGTTACTTTCATACTGCCACCGTGGACAATTTGAGTGATTATCATTCCCATACAATGAGACCAACATTGATTGAGGAGAATTACCATGGAGAAATGTCAAAAAAAGAAAAACAATTGCTGTTATGAATTAAAAATCTGCTTCATATTTCTTCATAGAGGCAACAGTTGATGTTATATAAACAGTAAGCAGGCAAATTTTTCTGCCCTGACAATGAGATTAATGAACGCTAGAAGCTAATTTTCATTTTGTTCTTGTGGCCTGATGTCATTCAGAAGACGTTCTATCTAAAACTTTCACATAAACTTAAAAGACTTTAAGGAGATACTTTACACAAACTTACTTTCTTCTGTGGAATATTAAAAAAATATATTTTGAGAAATGTTTTTTGTCCATACAATGGAAGTAAATGGACAGTTTGAACATTCTTCGAAATATCTTCTTTTATGTTTAACAGAAAACAAAAGAAAAAACAAACAAACATATTTTTTATGTTTTTATGACACATTTTTTAAAAACTTGGTCATAAATTAGGTCCGTTTCTGTTTTTAGGGGACAAGGGACCTTTTTACCTTGTGGCTGTCATTTATAAATAAACTATTAAATTAAACATTTGAGCAAAAAACATGGTGGATTTGTATAATAATCCATAATAAAGCATGACATTAAAGGATAAAAGTAATCTAATCTAATTACCACCGCAAGTAAACAAACTCTCTCAGTAAATGTAGGTGAACACTGAAGGCTTCAAACAGCCAAATCTGGGGTCAGAATAAAACAAAACAATCATTTTGATTTTGGCTCCACAAGGCCTTTCACAAAATAAGGTCTGAGGTCACTCAATGCAATGAAGTCATTTATCTTGCACATATTGCACACATCATGCACTATAATGCTGCTCTATCGTCTGACCGAAGCCAAATGTGGTGTCATTAACATAAAACTGCTGGGTTCTCATTCATTATTAAATAGCTCAATTTTATTTTTAGCATTAAGTATGTTAAGAATATAAAATGATGTGCTTAACAATGTTATAGTTTATTACACTGGTCTGTTGGTTTTAGAAGCATCTTAAGCTCCATAATGGAAAACTATAAACATACCCTACTGTTGACTTCTACTGACTAATCACTCCAAAGATGCAAGAAAATGATATCATGACAATGCTGATTGGCTGATGAAACAGCACATGCACAGTCCCCAAACCTTTACTTTTTTTTCTATCCTGAGCTATGATCAAAAACACGGCTTTAAGAAAACCCCTATTCCGTGATTTTGAAATAAAATACAGCTATTTTGAATGGTCGTCACTCAGCTAATAAAGACACTTTTGCAACCACATGGTGTAGTTACCACATCTACCAGCAGGGGCTAATGAGGCTGTGCTAAACAGCTAAACTTGGACCCCTTAGATTTAAATGGAGTCAAACTTTCACTCAGTCAATGCTATATTTAATTAAGGCCACGATACTCCACGGAGGCACTATCTAAAATCTTCAGAGCTATTTCATCATGAATATACGCTGACTGTCATGCACTGTTATACACGTTATACTTGCGTGCTACCGCTGACAGATTCTCAGACTCTGACAGAGTCTTAACGGGGCCAACATTTCTACCGCTGCTGCAAGGATACTTCAACACTCTATCACTGAGTTTATATTAACAGGATGTAAAATAATTTTTTTTTAATGTAATGTTTTCACTCATTTTCCATTGAGGAGTTGTTTATTTGGTGTTGTAAGGGAATTTGGAGCCATTCGGCACACATGTCCTCCGCTCACTTTTAAAACACAACTCAATGTCTTATCGCCGTCTGAACATACACACATGCTCATTGTCACACATTTACACACTGTCCATCTTACCGGCTCTGGCTGCTTTTTCTTGCCCACACACTAGGCCTCTGCGTATGAGGCAGCGGCAGCTTTCGGATAGTGTCCAGGGGTAGATCACCCCTCGCTCACATTGCTACCTGCACCCACAGCTCTCCACCACCATGTCCTCGTACTGTTTATAAACTACGTTATTCCCAGAGTCAATGTACAGGATGCTGATGGGACTGAGTTTAGAAGGAACACAACAACTGGGAGGGGTGGACTCTGGGTCCATGGAGTTCATGAGAGTCTGGATGATGGCGTGGTTGGTCGGCTCCAGGTGTGAGCGCAAGGGGAAGTCACACAAACCCTCACAGTGATACGCTTCGTAATCTAGCGGCGCAATAATCCAGTCGTCCCAACCCAGTTCTTTGAAGTTCACGTGAAGCGGCTTCCGGCTGCAACGTGTTCTCCGTCTGCCACCACCTTTTCCTCCGCTGGCAACACCCCCTGTTGCAGGTCCTACACCAGAACGGCCGGCTAGTGCCGTCCGCCTCCTCCGCCGATGTCTAGGGTGACCTTTAATACCATGCTCCAGTGCAAGATTAGGAAATTTATGACTTTTCATGGCCTTTATCTTCTCACGGATTTCCCTAAAAAGGTTCTCCTTTCTACGAGCTCGGGTGAAAGCAACCAGTAAGGCCTTTTCGTGTGTCTGCTGATCCTCGTGGCTCAGACCCAACATGCTGGGATGCACCACCTTATTATTTGAATCAGAAATGGCGGATATGCTGAAGCACAATGGCCTGCTGCTTTCTGCGGCCCTGTGCAACCTGAGGTGGGTTTTCACGCTTGCGCCAACATCAAACACATCCCATGTGGCTGAAGTGGTATCTAGAAGATCAATGGTCCTGGAGGTGAGGAGCAGAGGTTGGTTGGAGGATCCCGGGAGGGAGCAGGTATAAAGGAGAAGTCGGTACAGGTTGCCACCAGTGGAGAGTAAACTTAAGGCATCAGGCGGTGGCCTCCTCAAAACCCGCAGCTCCACCTCCATCAGTTCGTCCAGACGTGAAAGACCAGCCAAGTCGAATGTGTACTGCTGGTGGAGGTTTAGAGAAAGATCATCTGAAGGTATAAGAAAAAGGATGGATGAGCATTGAAATACAAGAACGAATTTTAAGAATGAATGCAGGAGGGAGACACAAATGCGTTTCCTCACCTTACTATGAACGTCTTACATATGGCTTTTGAGAAAATGGCATACACAAATTGTCAGTCCTTCTACTCAATGAGAATAACATTCAAGGCCTGAATGATTTCTCCAAACACGAGTTGCAGCATGCTCACGGAGACCAGGTGGAGAGCATTTGGCTGACCTGTCAGACTGTGTCGGCCTTTGGCAGCATCTGCTAATTACGCTGATTGAGTGAGAAGAAGGTTTGGCAGGACATTGGAAATGCTCAGCCTTCCTCCTTCCCCTATATGTCCTCAGGAGGATGTAGTAAATTTGAAAGGTGGGTGGCTTAAGGGTGTAATTAAATGTTAGGTAACATTTCAAGCTGAGGTGGACCTCGGTTTTCTGTGGCCACCATGAACTGGAACTGGTCTTTCATTATTCGCACAGCTAACTTGAAATCACTGCGGGGAACGAAATATCTGACTGCAAGATGTTGTCCTCTCCTTTCCTTTGTCTGCAGAAAGAAATTGGCTAAAAGAACACATCCAATACAGAGTCTCATCCGTGACTGAGATGATGCAGAACCAACCTTTGCTAAGAGAGACCAGACTTTGTGCTCAGAGTAAAATAAGCTTCATTGTTGACATGACATCTAGTTGAAAAAAATGGAACCCAGAATACTATGCAACATGATACAGAGACCACAGTTTCGTGGGGTAAACATGAAGAGGATTCTTCCAATATGAGCTGGCTGCACAAAAACCTAAGGCCAGATTGGGACTTATCATAATTAGGTTATATTATGAGAGAACCTTGACAATTATGGTAATTGTAAACTGTTTCGAGCCACCAAATCTTGGGGGTTTGACCACAAATGTTGTACCTGTCCTGTGCTACTACATGAGAAGGAGCATCCAAAAGAAGTGATTTAAAAGAAAAGCACTATATATATTTATCTCCTTTCTGAGACAAAAGAATGCTATTAAAATGAAAGGTGAACAGAGGGGAGGGGTATAGAGTAAAGCTAATATCAACTTGCCAGACTAAACAATGACATAACCTAGAAAATGAGCCGAGGCAGTACCTTGGGCCTACATCTAGTGGCTGTATTTGTCGTTTAATGGCTTCGGACAATGCTGAGTCATAATTTGGTCACTAAAATATTTTATGTATTTCGATTTTATTTCTTTTAAATGATATTTTGCATTGGCATTATTTATTATGGGGACAGGTGGGACAATCTTCACACAAAGCCATGCTACTCTCCCAGATTTAAACCAAAAAGACCTCATATTCAAAGAAAACACATTACCATTGAACAAAATTCTGAACCCATAAGCATCAGATGTATATGTGAAGGTATATTCTTAAATATTTAAACGTCACAGTTCATTTTAGAACTTGAACTGGTCAGGAAAACATTTTACTAAAATTGATGATTTACATTGTTTACATTAATAGTTATATATTCACTCTTTAAGAGTTCGAATGAAATCACATGACTCTTCAGTATTCCCAAAATATGAGTGGAAATATGTTTGAAATCCATCTAATGCTAATTGTTTCCTTTATTACTCTTAAACAAATATGATATCGTGCACTTTTTATTATTTAAAGGCTGTGCCCTCAAATGTAATAACTGGCCTGTCAATATATGTTACTTCAATCTTTTGAACAAGGACAGAAGAACCTTTTAGAACACTTCAATAATGACTTTTTCTTGCATATTTCCATATTTTTTAGCTCGGGAGGAGAGCTGACATACTGCATTTCACAAATTCTGTATTTTACGTGACAATCTTTATTTGAACATAAGTTTTAAATTAAAATGTTTCTCTATCTTTATAAGCAGCACCTGGAGAAGAGAACACGTGCTTTAGATACTTCAGCTCAAAGGTGCTGCTGAAGTTTATTTGTCACAGATGTTAGAAATTTGAGACATTTGACTTCTTATTTCTTTTGGGGAATTTTATGTATTTCCAAAATATTATTATAATATATTGAGAAGTAGATAATCCTAAACAAAAGTAATATTGAGCTGTAGGCTGCATATTCATAAACATTGTGCATTTACTTCATAGCAGTCAAACTTATTTGGAGTCACTGAGGCAGAGTATTTAATAAATTATTATGGTTATTTCAAAGTTGAACGACCAGAATACAGCCTATCCCTTTGGTTGGACACTTAGAACTTAGTCTATATTGTTGTAATTTTCTTTCTATTAATGCAACATGAAATCAAAGTTATTTGGTTTCAAAGGAAGAAAACTAAGAAATAGATTGCTTTTAAAAAGTCACCCATTTTTATAATATAGTTATTTCATTTTTTTCTAGTAGTGTATTCTTTTAGTGCATTTATTTACTCTTTAAATGTTACATATACCATTTAAAAAGCTTTTAATTTGGATGATATAAAACTTAAATTATTGTCACATACTGCCTTCATCATTTAGCACGCAAATGACAACAATGGTAACAATTAAATAAAATTTATTTTTATTAATCGTATAACCATTTTATTTGCTCTTTTTGTTGTGCTACTACGGACACAAGACAGTATATTAAGTTTGCAAATAAAACAACAGTTAAACAGCAATTGCATAATTTATTCTGCCGCAATGCACTCTGGGAGTCAGTGAGTAGCTATACTAAGTCAGTGAGTAAACCTGAAGTAAAGGATCAAGTACACCCTACATTTCTATTTTAGTTACTGTAACTCGCGTTTAAGTAAACTATACTAAGCAATTGTCAGTACAACATACTGTTTCTATTTCACTTGTTTTTTAAGGCAATAAGGGTTCATGTTTTTTCAAGTAAGCTCAACTAATAAGATTTTACAGTGTAACACGCAATACTACGCATTTCTCCAGTTTATGCACAAAAATAATTTATGCAACCAAAATTATGATATTTTTAATGCCATCGTTTTTCTGAAGTCATGCTGATGTACCATCAATAATAATAATAATAATAAGGCTTCGTAATTATAATGATTAATATTAGTAACAATATTGTTGTCGGCAATAAATAAATAAATAAATCATTCGATAATAATATCCAGAGCATCAGAAATATATGCTCATAGCTAAAATATAGCTACCCTACAATCCTCGTGTTTTAAACTTAACAGTCTTGCTATCAGTCACACCGAGATCAATCATCTTACAGTGTCAGCTGTCATATACAAGAATGATTTATTACTCCAGCATGCACCTTATGCCATTCATTACAACTGATGATTTGATGTGCCAAGCGTAATATATCAAAATAAACAGTTCAGGCCCAATTTGAAGGAATGAAATCCACACCGATGGCCTCAAGCTGATCATTTTAAAACCCATCTTTCTATCTGTCTGCCTGTTACACCGGCGGATCAATCTAACTCACCTTGTCCCAGGTCAATGAAGCTGGTCACTGTATTGGCATATCTCCTGGAGCGCGTCTGGCTGCCGTTGCTTCCCCGTCGGTCCAGTTCCGATAGAGTCCTGTATAGAGAGATCATGTAAGACGGAACATGAACAGATGTGGAGTCGTTCCGAGAGCTCGCGCTGGCTTCTGCAGGACCGCGCGCATCCAGATGTGAGTGGAGCCCGTTATCAGAGGGGTACTGCACCGATCCCAGCACCACTGCCTCAAGAACATTCCCAAAGCAAAAAGAAAACCATAGGAAGGGAGCGGCAGTCTTCTTGGGAGTCATTTTCAGTGGTCTCTGGCCGAAAATGGCAAAGTTGGATGGACTTGATGACTTTGGAAACTCCCCTTTGCTCTTTAGATAGTGTTAATATTGAATGTGAGTAACACTGAATGCCTGTTGCGCTGTATTCAGAGAGCGCCCCCCTTTGGAAAGATATTTGGAAGAGGTAACGTGTGTTTAAAGTCAGGATTTTAGAAGTGTCCTGATATTATTGGCAATTATGTAATTTTTAAATGAATACAATTATGCTCAACAGACTGAGCTTCAGGTAAAGAATGAAAAGAATTATTCTGCTTTGCTATGAACCTTCTAAGTGCAATGGTATTGTTCTTTTATATGACGTTGGCAAACATTTTTCTTCAAAATAAGCAAAAAAGGTGAATTCGAAGTCAATATTTTGATTCAGAAAAGTTGCTTTTCACGCACCTATCGCCTTTTGAGCAATCGAGCCGTTTAATGCGCGCACACTGCCATCTACCGTCGACAACAATTAATACATCTGCAAAAACGCTAGAAGTCTATGCTTTTAAAGTACAAATACTGCCTTTTTATACATATGCTAAAGGGTAACGGAGTTGTCACACTTCTTACTGGGGTTAATATTTCTCGGTGTAGCCAGTTTTTTTCTTTTTGAAAGATATGACTAGGCTATACAGCTACTAATAGCGTTCACTGTTATATGATATTCCCTCTGCTGTGCAAGCCATTGGTGAATGCATTGATGTAGATTAATAGCTAGGATTAGGATCTTATTCTTTCTTCGTGCTGTCCATTTTTCTACTAATTTACACCTTGTCAACTACCAAAAAATAAAGACTATCATATACATAATCAGTCAAATATATGCTTCTTTTCACTTGTCACTTACTGGAATCAAAGAAGGAGCATTACAGTCCATTACATTTTCATTACAGCTAACATAGGCTCAAGTTAAGCTGAAAATGTCCAGCTGAAAACATGGTACCATGGAGATTTAGCTTTGGATCACAATGTTGAGGCAAAGCAGTGGTTTCCAATGGTTTTACCTGAACACCTAATTTATATAACGTTAGTTGACTGTAGCTCATCCATGCCAACATGCAGCTGATTGTGTTGATTTGCTGTCTGGATTAACCAGCATTTTGCTATAATATATATGTGTAACATGTTCAGCTCTAGAGTTTTCGCCAGGAAACTCGATTCTTCTGCTTCCTCCCCTGACCTCATCCTTTTATTGTCATATTAATAAATAATGTTCAGTATACTAAACACATTCAAATAGCCAAAGAATAGTTTCTTAAGCTTGCAGTATGACCTTGGGCTTCATTTGTTATCACTGCTGTCCAATTGATGCAAAGACTTTGTATATACAGTACAAAGGAATGGACACAGGCCTATATAAAAAGTGTTATCAAAACATAATTAACTAATCTCCTAATAGTAATTTATTTTTTAAAGATAGCTTTCCACAAATAAGTATAACTTCCAAATAAACTTCCAACAACTCAATGCGAAGTATTATTTTTCATACCAGTTGCTTCATGGAACTGATGGGCGTTTTCCACCATTTAAGTTAGGTGCACACACACACACACACACACAGCTTTGGGTTTTAGGGGACATTCCATAGAGGTAAAAAAGGGTTAAAAATAAATAAATAAATATGTAGTAGATATAGACACACACACACAATACATATTGTATACTTTTAACAATGCATATTGTGTCACACTACTAAACAGCATCTAATTGGAGACTAGAGTCTCAGTAATGCATGATGATAAGAACAAGCACTGGATTTCCAGTTAAAGACATTTAATTATTTAATGCAGAGACCTCATTGTCTAGGTCAGCGCAGTTTAAATAGGATCTTCGTAATCTACATATATTGTATCTGTATTATATCTATATAAATTGCACTGATAACATGCAAGCAAAACTTTTAGACTGTCCTTTGGAAATTTAAACAATAATTATTTACATGCAATATGTTACTTGTTTCTAAAGATCTGTCCGAAAGCTAAGACTTCCTCTGCTTTTCTCGCAAGTTTTTACTGCAGACGCATCACGCACTTACAACTTTAACAGCTGATGGTCACGTGACGATCACGTGATCAGTACATTAGGACACATGCTTCGGTGTTGTTTTTTCCCCCCAGATATCAAGCGACAGCAACGCGAAAACAATGAGGTGAGTAGTTTGCTGTTTACGTAGAGTTACCTTACGCTAATCATAGTTTATAGATCACATTTGCAGAAACTATTTGTAAATCTCCCGGACAGCGGTTCACCTCGTAAGGTCAGCTGGTCGGGACAAATAGTTCACATAAACGTGTTCTTCCATCTTCCTGTAATGCTTTCTAGCATGTTCATTATTCGCATTGACCATTAGGACTAAAACGACAACGTCAGTGCCTGCTTTGTACTTTAATAAAAAATCTAAATAAAATTTTGCATTGAAAAGGGTTTTTAAAGTGACAGTGTTTATTTTCCAGGATTGCTGTTTTTGTCCTGGGCTTTATTTGGCTCGTCAGTGGGGAGCTGCTTGAGGCTGACCAAGATGCTTCGTAAGCCTCGCATGCCTCTGGCTAGCAATCATTCTTATTCAAGTCTAAATTATGAACTGTATTGATATCTTCTGGTGTATTTTCCATATTTTATTACACTAGAAACAGCCTCTGAGCAATGTTTTTCTCAATGTTTTAGGGTGCCTGAGGACTGGATTCTAGTTGAAAGGGTTGGACCTTTGGAGGAAGTGGAACTTACATTTGCATTAAAGCAGCAGAATGTTAACCAGATGGAAGAGTTTCTGAAACGAGTGTCGGATCCTGATTCGCAACAATATGGTATTGAGCCTCTCATTCGTTATAATCCACATGACCCAATAAAGATATGAAGTTCTCATTTTCTCATCATTTTTTTAGGGAAGTACTTGAGTTTGGAAGAAGTGGCTGCTCTTGTGCAGCCATCTCAGCTGACCGAGAAAGTAGTGCAGAATTGGCTCAAGAGTCATGGGGTCAAAAACTGTCACACAGTTGTAACACGGGACTTCCTTCAATGTGTCATGACTGTGCAGTAAGGAGAAATTTTGAGTGAGTAATCAAGAGCACAAAAATGAGATCAGTTTCTCATTCTCTATCTGTCCTTCTTAGAGTGGCTGAAGCATTACTCCCTGGCACTAAATTTCACCGCTTCAGGAGAGATTCACACACTCTGTTGAGGTCGACATCTCTATACTCCGTTCACGAAGATGTGTATCAGCATCTAGACTTTGGTGAGTAGGTGATGCTATTAGTTCATCTTCAAAATTATGCCTTTGAATTATTAACATGATCCAATCTCATTCATCATCGTTGTGAGGCTTTGAGTAAGCGCATCATATTCTTACTATATATTAAATATGATACGTTTTATAAATATGATACAGTATATATTCTTTATCTTTTTAGTGGGTGGTGTTCACCGTTTTCCACCAAAAGGAAAGGATATCAGTAAAGGGTGGGAAGGAGCAAGACAGTCAAAATTAGGCTTTCACTTGGGTGTCACCCCCTCAGTCATTAGGAATCGCTACAACCTTACAGCAAAAGATGTGGGCACTGCCGCTAACAACAGTCAGGCAGTGGCACAGGTACACCTCTCATGTTTCACTGAGTAAACGTCCAGGATTCTGAAGTGTTATTCATAGCTGTGTTAAATATCCTCATATAGTTCTTGGAGCAGTACTACCACCCTGCTGACCTGGCTGAGTTCATGAGTCTGTTTGCTGGAGCATTCACACACATGTCTGCCGTAGAGCGGGTCGTGGGCACGCAAGGCGGTGGGAAAGCTGGCATTGAGGCCAGTCTGGATGTGGAATACATCATGAGCAGTGGAGCAAACATTTCTACATGGGTCTTCACAAATCCAGGTACAGTATTTGGTCCATGGAAGCATGTTTATTAAAAAAAAAAAATCCATCATTAAAGTCCTTTACTGTTATTTCTGGCCAAAATATGAGTCTGTTCTCCATAATAACACTTCCTCTAATGAGGCTTCTCCAAAACTCAAACTCATCTATGTCTTGGGTGAATCAATTTCCGCATTTTTTATTTATGGGTGAACGATTCCATTAAGGATTGTGTCTGCTGTTTTTTGCAAATTCTGTATTGATCTTTTCAAATGTCCTGATTTTAGTGCATCAGTTGTTTTTTTGTTGTTTTTTTGCTTTATGCATTGTAGGGCTGTGCAATTAATCGCAATCGCAAAAAAATCACAATTTAAACGCATGCAATTTCTAAATCGCATAAGGCTG
>JAUYWG010000053.1:12599019-12609399 GCA_034779775.1 Enteromius afrohamiltoni
ATAAAATCGCAATTGCAATATTAGTTCATTAAATCGCAATATGATTATTTTGTCCATATTGCACAGCCCTAATGCATTGTAATCATCACAAACTTTACCTTGGTCTTGGTTACAGGTCGTCATGAGTCTCAGGAGCCGTTCCTTCAGTGGATGCTGCTGCTCAGCAACATGTCTGCAGTGCCTTGGGTCCACACGATCAGCTACGGAGATGACGAAGACAGCCTTTCTGATGCCTATATGAACCGCATCAACACCGAGTTCATGAAAGCTGGCCTCAGAGGAATTTCCATGCTTTTTGCTTCTGGTAAGATGAAGCTTTTTATTTTGAGCATTTCATTTTAAATTTGATTAACTGCTGGTTGCATATACTAGTTATAAAGCCACACTCATGCAATAACTGTGTGTGTTTTAATGCAGGTGACAGTGGAGCAGGCTGTAGACACTTGACCAAGGAAAGAAATACGTTCAGGCCGAGTTTTCCTGCATCCAGGTAGATGTTGCTCTGTAAATTATCTGTATACCTTTTTATATTGAAAAATAGCAGATGTGTAAAATGAATCTCTTCCCTGTCTAGTCCTTATGTGACCACAGTGGGTGGGACTTCTTTCCAGAACCCCTTCAAGCTCACCTATGAGGTCACAGACTACATCAGTGGAGGTGGCTTCAGCAATGCGTTTGCAATGCCAGATTACCAGGTAAAGTGGGGTTGTATGCAAATTTTGTCACATGATATCATGATTGAAACAATTGAATTAACAATTGAAATCTGTTTTTCAAATTTGGGGTCTTTTATGTAGTAATTTATTTCTGACAAAGGTGGCTATTTTGTTTTGTTCTCTGTAGGTTGGTGCTGTGCAAGCATATCTGAAGAGCGTTCAGCCTCTACCTCCTCAGACTTATTTCAACATTACTGGAAGAGCCTATCCAGATCTAGCTGCACTCTCTGACAACTACTGGGTTGTTACCAACCGTGTGCCCGTACCATGGGTTTCTGGAACTTCGGTAAGTACATAACGCAAAGATAATGGTTTTTTGTTTGCTAGTGTACTTGCATTATAGGTTGGTTACATTTAATCACAGATTAGCATATACTAGAATTGTTGCAGAAAAGCAAAACCGTAGCAGTGTATGCGGAAGGTATGCAAGGGTGTAATAATAAGATTTTATATATATAACACTTCTAACGTTTGTGGTCAGAATTTTCTTTAAAGAAAGATACTTGTGTTGAGTGATAAATGTGTCAAATGACAGTAAAGATATTTATATAGAAGTTATGAAAACATTACAAATGCTTTGTTTTTATCATTTTACATTCACTGAAGAATCTTGAACAAACCTTTTCACAGTTTCCACAAAAACTTCTTAAGATATCATTTCGGATGAGATTGAATGTTATTAATTTGTAATACTTAACAATATGCCTGTATTTTTGATTAAATAAAAGCAAATCATTCATTAAAATAAAGATCTTACTTGCCCTAAACATGTGTAATGTAGAAAATGCAGATCAACGTACATTTACCAAGTCTGATCTTTCATAATCCGAATCTTTTCCCAAGGCATCAACTCCGGTAGTGGGTGGAATTCTGTCTCTTATAAATGACCAGCGCTTTCTGAAGGGTCTTCCCTCATTAGGATTCATCAACCCTCTCCTTTACAAACTGCAAGGCAAAGGTCTTTTTGATGTAAGTGTTCAAAAACATTTTAACGTTAGCCTCTCTATTAGCCTTTTCCTTATGTTCAGAACCATTATGTCTGCAAAATCCATTTAAAATGTCAGCGTAATGATGTTTTAATTTATGTTGTCCTGAAAGAATACCATGTATGAAATGATCACGAAAGGCAGTGTATGGAAATACTCACTGTAGCAACTACTTGCAGCAAATGCACATTTCAGAACACAGCAAGGTGTGAAATTGAGCTTGTGTAACTAGAAGCTTATGTGTGGCAGTTAAAACCTGTAGATTACCTGTTCATGTAACCATAGACGCCTAGCAAATTGATTTAACAGTGTTTTCTTCTCCTGCCCTCAGGTAACAGAGGGATGCCACTTGAGTTGTCTGGACGATAAAGTTGAAGGGAAGGGTTTTTGTGCCTCTCCTTCATGGGATCCTGTAACTGGATGGGGAACACCAAATTATCCTGCTCTTCTTAAAGCTTTAATGGATTGAGCTGCTGTTTTAGTCAAATTGCAAAAGAAATATCCACCCATTTTTTTTTTTAAAATGTATTGGGTTTTCATTTTGTTGAAGCATCGAAATGATGATGCTTTGTGTAATCATATCAACATATAGCTGTCAATCATAGAAGAATAATTTTCAACAAATAATGTTCTTTCAGTGTAAGCTGAACCTTAGATGACTAGTTGATTTACCCTCCCACAGTTCTTCTCCCTGTCCAACAGGTCATACCACTTCAGTTCTTTCAGATGAGCTTGATTTTGTCCCAGAGTTTCCAGGTGTACACCACAATCATATGGTTAACAAGCTTCTTTGGTTGAAACAAAACAGTTGTGACACAGAAAATCTTTGAATAGTGCAATAATAATTCCCTTTTTTAAACTATTAAAATAATTATCTATTCATAAACATTAGGTTGTTCCGAGGTTCAAATGTAGCATTTAATGAAACCAGCCTAATCATTGAACATACTTGAGCTACATCAACCAATGACCTGTTTTTGACATTTTTAATGGGTTGATTTCAAAGACTTTTTGAGGAGATCCTCAGGGAATTAAATATTGAATGGATTTGTTGTTCTGGAACTACTTGTTGGTAAGATTGAGAATGTTTTTCTATTAAACGTCTGGTGCACTGAATGTTGTTTGAGCAACTAGTCCAACTTGTTCTTTTTTTTTTTTTAGATGCATTGCCTTCAGGATATTTTGAAGACTGTTTCATTTCTTTGCTTGAAAAATTAAAGTTTTTATTTTAAAATAAATGCCTTTGTGTGCTTGGTTTTGGATTTAATTATTTTTAATATAAATCCAGAAACATACAAAATATACGTTTTGTTTTTAAGGAATTGTATTTTGCTTAACTGTAATTTGGAGTTGGCAGAACATGTTTGCGCCTTTACAATAGCAAATAAGCATGTTGTATTAGTGCATTGATCAGTTTAAATGGGCTCACAAAACATACATGAGAAGAGTTTAAATAATTCAAATTTACATTATATAAATGCAAACTTAAGTCAAATATAGGATGTACATGAGATAAAAATCAAATAATTATAGTTCAATATATTTGAAGCGTAATGCAAGGATAAGTCGTTTCTAAAAACACTGCAAATCTTAATGATAATACACAAGGTTTTGTCAACACACAACCTTTTCAAAAGAAAAAAAAAACTTTTTTTTAAAGAGCAAGAATTGTGTTAATGACAACTTATAGCTAAATGTTGCGCATATGTTAAGTTAGAATGCTATTAACAAAATTATTAGCAGTAGGTAATGTGGCGTCAGAGATTGAACAATTGAAATTGCGATACTTATGTCATCACAATTATTAAGTGCTTATATATTGTTGTTAAACAGGATTTGACTATACATTTTTAGGCTCACTGCTATTTGCTATCATTGTCGACTACAGAAAATATGACTTCAAACGTGAGAATTTTACCTTTACCATACATGGTATAAGGGTTCACAAATTCTTGCTTTTAAAAAAAATGACTAGAGGACATTCAACATACTGAACAGCATGATGAACTTCAGGCTCTTAGTAACTGCACAGGGGAGTTTAGCTTTATTCCATTTCATTAAATAAATTAGAGAATTTAAAGGAAAAAGTGTCTTTTCACATACTGAGTAGACTGTTACTGTGTTACAAAAGAAGGCATGTGTATGTAGCAGTATTTCCTGAAGCTGGATAAAACTGTTTTAATTGGTTAAACACAACCTAATCAACATCTCTATTATCTACATGATTTCAAAACATTTGTACATGACAGGTATACAAAATGAGACACCTGCGCAGGATACCTCACAAAGAAAAGCAATATTTACATTGAAAATAGCTGAACGACATCTCATTCTCCTTGAAGAAAAAGCATTCACAGGTTTTAAGTCTCAGGGACGACACGCACACGCACACGCGCACGCACACACACACATATCATGACAGCTCTACGCTCTAAAAAGTGTACAATATGCACACTTTGAAGACATCTAAAAAGCAGTCTTTGTCTTTGCAAACTGGTAGAAACAGACACACCGATGGGCAATTTGCTTCTTTGGGCTCAGGATAATGAGCATCTTGTATGTGAATGAGGGTCCACAAAAACAATCACATCTTCAAAAGAAGAAACTCTCATAACTCGGGAAGTTATTTAACTCGGTTCTATACCGTGAGAAGGTTGACGGGATAGTTTGGTGTCAGGTCCTCATTCACATTTCAATTCCCATCAAAATGTGCATTGAGATTCTCTTAGAAAAGAATGGTTCTAGAAACAACATACAAAGTGGGGTTTTTTTTGAGCAGGAAGCTGTGTTCAGACAGAGTCTTTAAGGGATCTTTCTTCAGCGAGTGATCTCACTGATTGTTTTTAGCTTTCGCGTGTGTCAAAATGTGAGACTTCAGGTTGGTGGACTGAGCAAATTTCTTGTTGCAGCCATCGAACGGGCAAACATAAGGTCTGTCTCCAGTGTGAATCCGCACATGTGTGCGCAAGTTAAAGTCCAATGAAAAGCGCTTTCCACATCCCTCAAATGTACACTGTGGGTTAAAAACACATTTATTATTTATATTTAACATATTTCAGTAAAATCAAAGTCTAAACGCCGCCATTAAACATTTTTAAACATTATTTCCAAAGAAAGCAAAATACCTGGAAAGGTTTTTCACCAGTATGAACCAACTGATGCCGTTTTAGCTTGGAACTTTCCACAAATGCCTTCCCACATTCAGCGCAGACGTGAACCCGTGGCCCATGGGTGTGCAAGTGCTTTCTCATAGCGGAGTTGTCCCGAAACATTTTTGTGCAACCCTATGATAACAGAGAATTATAAAAATCCTAATAATAGATAAAACAACTTTTTAGGTGACTGCCGATGAATAACTTCCTAAATCAGCACTTCTACTGAAATTTTGCATAATTACTCACTTTGTGAGGGCATGCTATCGTCCTTGGAGAGTCGTCCTCCTTTATTTTCCTGGGCTTCATTCTGTATTGTAAAAACATTCAGGATAAGACATTGGTATGCATGCTTAATTCCAGGTGTTAAATAATTAAGCAAATCAAATTTGTTTCTTTTGAAATCTGAAAAAACACTAAATGGCTTTGATTTAAAAACAATCTGTATAACGTGTGTGTAATATGTCCATATATAAGTTTCAAATCATTTAATCTGTTGGTTTTTCAAATATAATGCACAATAAATAGATCATTTTATGTTACAGTGGAGTTTAAAATGTACATTAAATCTTAAGCTTACAGCCTACTATAAAACTCTACGCCAAAGAAATCAATAAATGCTATAATAAAGTTTCAAGTTTTTGGCTGAATACCCACCTGGCAAACTCCGCCAGCTGTTTGGGGTCTGACAGGTCAATGCCAGGTATGCCACCAGGGGGCAATTTCTTGCCTGTCATGTACTCCGAGTAGTCAGGAGGAGAGTTTTCTCCAATGATCTGCTCCTCGACCTCAGTCTCATGATCAACATCTTTCTTATCATCTGTAAAAAACACGAGATTAAACGTTTAACAAAGTACTTAATCAAATCACACACCCTGCATTCACAAAGAGCTAAACGTTATAAGGACAAATAAAGCAAACAAAACGTAAATGAACTGACGACTGATAAATCAACGCCCTAGTCATAAGTGATTGATCTTAAGAATAAAACAACTATATCCACTGTCCCAGAGAAGCAATGCATAAGCCAATAACATGTACATAAAAACTAGTCGTGCGCGGTTGTGGTGCAAATTAAATTCCTGTCAAGAATTCGGGGTCAAAAATGCGAGTTTCTTGTTTTGTTTTTGGTCCATATGCATTATGTGACCGTACAGAGAGAAAAAACACGGGCTCTGACGCGCATGCGCAGTCTGTAGCGAGTCACGGCGCACATTATCGTAAACATATTAACAAGGTTTCAACCTGCACTCCATTTTTATGTACTTCATTTAATATTCAAGTAATGTCAAACATTAGTTGGTAGTTAACAGGCCAGACTCGCTTAAAATGAAAGCGGAGAATGTAATAAATATACTACTAATACACAACACGCATAAAACATCAATAACTAATACTGCAATACAAATCTTACAACATCTAACTCAGCAGAGCTAGGCTGCGACGTAGTTTAAACATCTGTATGTTTTAGCATTTAAAACATCCAACCCCTTATAATAATATTGGCTTACAGCGTCTTAAATAATACAATTTTTATCAAACAATTCCAAGTTCAAAGTGAACGCCATCTTTCTGAATATACACTGCCGTTAAATGCCAAGATCGCAAAAGCTACTAATAGATATCTCTGTACCTTCCCAGAAACCGTTGTCAACATTAGAATATATATTGATATAAAAATGCGCAATACGTTAAGCGTTAATAGTACCCCTGCGTAAAATTCACTTGTGCGAAAACTATCACGTCTAACTCAACCGGAAAACATCGCCTCACGCAAGCCACGGAAATCTGCTAGATGTGTCTGAATCGGTTATAGGATTAAATACGCGGTTATATTTGTTTATTGAGGGAATGAAGCGCCGTAAGACAGACAGTTTGCAAGCAAGCAGGAGATCGTGTGACTAGGTCCCTCCCCTTCTTCAAACAGAGCTGCGCCATTGCGGCCTGCAGCAGCGCGGCGGACTCACAGCGCCTCTCTCCGCTCCCGCCGCCATCTTTCCCCGCTCACAGAACCGCCATGTTTCGGGGCCGCCGCCATAATGGTCTGGAGGAATATGGCGGCGCCCATCCACACTTAAAACATGGCTTCCCATCAAAACAAAAGCATTTAGACCGAGGCCACCCTCATAAGTGGCTATTCGGGTCCGAAAATCGTTTCTAAAACTGGGCTTTCCGGCAGCTTTATAACGCGCTCGAGAGGAAGAGGGCCCAAGCGAGGCCTGCGCGAGAACAAAGCACTTGATGCGATGTCAAAACTTACCCGATGCCCACATAGTGACGGAAAACTCCCCCTCCAGTGTTTTGATCTGGACTTGCTTCTGCTCCCATTTGCGTCCGCTCGCTTCGGCGGAGTTTAGGAAGCTCTTTTTGACCACTCTTTTCCCGCTGCCTCCACCTTTCTTCATCCTTCCCGACGGGTTCTTGCCAGAGACGGTCACTAAAGTCTGCTCGATATATTCCTCCTCTGCCACGGGGACGGGGACGGGGATGAGGATCTGGTCCTCGAAGCTGTCGTCTGCATGGAGATCCGAATCGTCGCAGCCCACGACCTCCTCGCGAGTTTGGACCAGAATCACCTCCTGATGGTTAACGTGATTCGGATCGTCTGTAACCAGCGGCTGCAGCGCGATCATCGGCTGGTGCTCGTCGTCGTCTCCGCCGACCACGGTCGTCTCGATGGTCTCAACTTCGATTTCGTGCAGCTCGACTATCTCCGCCGGCATCTCCGAGCCGTCTGCTTCGATGTACAGTGTCTCGCCCGACGCCATTCTTGGCTTTCTTGCTCTCCGAACTGATTTCACGCAAGCCCTGTGTCAAGTCAACGGCTCGTTCTCCCCTCCTACTCCGCTAACACACAGGCAAAACTCCGTCCCACATCGAGTGACTTCGCTCACGGACTCTGCCTGAGAATCAGACGTGCGAAATCTCGCGAGATCTTGGTCTTCGTGTTTGACCTCATTCTCACCAGAATACTTTTGTAAATTATCCATCAGCGCGTTTTTAAATCTTCATTGACAGTAGCTGATAAACTGTATACCAACAACATTTGAATTCGAAATAATAATATGTATTAATTAATTTGAAAATAACGTGTGAAATATATTGGTTTAGCTATTTATGTATGTAGTAATAACAAGGACACTTTTTCGTAAAAAAAAAGTTGTATACTGTATAAATTCTACATAAGCTTTTTTTTTATCATTGTGTTTAAACAATGCTGTTTTGCAATGTAAATATACCTATTAATAAATAATGCAATACATAAAATGGTGTAGTGGCACTAGTTTACTATATTCATGTTTGTTTTTTCTCTGGCATTTATGATTTTATGTCTATTTTGATTAAATTGCATAACATGAGCAACCACCAGCAACTGCACAGCAACACCCTAGCAACCACCTAGTTACCCTAGCAACTGCACAGCAACACCCTAGCAACCACCCAGGGTACCCTGTCAATATTTATATAAACTCATTAAACTCCCATTCTATCTGTATAGCCTTCAAAACTATTTTAACTATTTTAACTTCAGAATATTTAAGACTTTTAAAACCTTTCCAAACTCTCCGGTGAGGCTTCCTCAGGCCGACTTAAGGTTTGTTTTTATCTGTGTCTTTATCTAGGCACAATTATATTCTGGCATGATAATTATTTTATGTCTATATTTGATCAAATTACTTAACTAATTGTAAAACGTCATGTCTCCTTTTCGCAATTTAGATTTTATGTATTTCATATGCATTTTATTACATTAAATCACACGTGGGATCTATATTTGTTTTGATGTTTAACTAGAATGTGTTAAAACGCCCTCTCGCGGCAAGCAAACCTGTCTAGACCAGAATTACAGGATTGTAACACCCACCCAACTACCCAAGTAAATCGTTATTAAAAATAAATAAAATGAATACATTAAAAAAAAAAATAAATTCTGTCTTTACTGTGTATAGGCGTATCATTTAAGTGTCATTCCCAAACATTCCCCAGTCAGCTGTGATGAGGCTGGGCACAGTTTTGTTAGTGGGACGAGGCACACTGTATGGGCTAGGCTGCACTCTGAACAACTTAATCTCGTTACTTTAGGGTTTCGGTCAGGCACACCTTCTCCTTCTCTTATCTAAGAGGGCGTGTCTCAAACTAGTCTTGTAAGCGAGGAATCACCTGAGCTCATTACACCAGCAGCACACAGGTGTAAAAATGGGCAAAGCAGTCGGACGCTGGGACTTTGAATGGGTCTATAATGAGCAACCGCACACATGGAGAAGAAAAGAAATATTAGGTAAGTTTACATTAAATTACAGAAACACATGTACGTCAGCGGGATTTGTTAAACGTAGACTGCTGTAGACGTGCTATGATTTCTATTAACCGGGTACCTTGAATTTAATTAAATGTAAATATCTATTTAACAATTTGGGAGCGTGTTAGATTTTGTTGTCTGTTTGTTGATCTTGTGTTGGTGAAGATATAAGCTTTAATGCACAGAGCCTGTCACGGCAAATCTCTGATCACTGATTATACAGGGGCTCGGACAGTTAAGATGATATTTTAATCCTAGTGAATATCTTCATGACCTAATAAAAAAAAGAAAAAATTAAAAGGCTAATTCAGAACAAGTTCTTCATGCATCTCCGGAAGAGTGTGCATGTGTCGGTGAGCGTGCGCGCGCGCGCAAGTGCTTATACAGTATGTGTGAAGACTGTAAGCAATGTTTATTTATGTTTTTCTTTTACAAACTGTGTCGTCATGTGTTTCATGTACATACACTGCATTTTAACTGCCTTCGTTTTTATTGGTAATTGAGATCAAGCGTACTTGGCCATATGTTCAGTCTAATATATTTAGACTAAAGACAGGTGTAGTAGACAGGTGAAACATAGATGTGTGTTTCCCGGCCTCACATCTCTCAGACAATGGCTTCAGGGGATGATAATTTGTGTAAACTGATTCCTTGCATTATTTGCACAATGCCTGTGTGTCTTGCATGGTAACAACATTCTAGTCTTATGACCATAGACTAACTGTAAGGATATAATGTCACAAGCTCAGTTCCCCATAAAACACGTTTATGACCACCATGGAGATTTTACCACAAATATCACAAAATAGAAGGCCATACTTTTTTTCTCTTCTGTGTACAGAAGTAAGGAATTAAAAAGCTGGCTTTTTTTTTTTTTTTTTTTGGACAAAAAGCGTTAAACTGATATTGCCCCTTTAGAGTAATTCTTCATCAATAGCCCCCCAAGTTTTGTACTGATGTAATATTTTGAAGTTGCATGGGTGGTTTAACACCTCAATCTCTTTAAATATTCATAAAGTATTCTATTGTCTTCAGACTATTCTAGAAAGGATGAAGACACCAATAGGCCTACTATTTACGAACTCTGGTGTATAAATCAAGTTGATAATATCTTAAAATATTATATTTTGAGCAACAAAACTGTTATGAAATATTTAGTGCTGTCAAATGATTAATCGCGATTAATCGCATCCAAAATAAAAGTTTTTCTTTACATAATATATGTG
>JAUYWG010000053.1:12609499-12630046 GCA_034779775.1 Enteromius afrohamiltoni
ATACATGCATGTGTTTGTATTTTTATATACTTAATAAATATACACAGTACATACAAATATACTATGTAAAGAAAAACCTTTATTTTGGATGCGATTAATCATTTGACAGCACTAGAAATATTATAAGATTATAATATTCTAAACAAAATATAATAAGTGGTGCAGAAACAATTGTTTAAGTGATTGCAATTGCAATCCAATTTCTGTAATAATTTTTTTTTTCTTATAATAGACTAGAATTTTTTTTTTTTTTTTTTTTCCAAAGCATCTCCTTGGGTTGTAGGTTAGGAGTTTGTGGTGTTTATTTGCACACTTTATGGCGTTTGGTTACTCATTACACAGGTGAACCTGTCCGATGAGAGACATTGCATGCATTGTGTTATTTTAGGCTTAAATGTGACTTGCAGAAGCTGAAACACAATCACCTTGTTCAGAATAAACCTGTTTGTGTGTTTCTGTGACATTAAGCCATGACAGGTGTGATCTTGTTCAAAGTAAAGGAGACTCAAGTGGTAGGAAAAGGTGGATCCGAGAATCTCCACCTACATGTGTTTAAGAACATCACTGCACATGAAGCCCTATAGTCTTGCCAGCAAACGCAGCTGTGCTTGTTTTGTGAGGGCTATTTGTTTGACCGGTGTGTAAAATGTAAAGGCCAAACAAATACTCAGATAATCTGACATATGGAACTGAACCGGAAACATTTCCTTGTTCAGTGATGACCGAGGTGCCCAATTCATCTGTCTTGCTGTGAATAGCCCTTGACGAAAAACAAAAACTGCTACACATATGTCACCATACACTTATGCATAAATAAGTAGAAAACCTGGCAATATGTACAGTTTGCATACAGACATTATGCAAACTGCATGAAAAAGTGTTATGGCAGATTTGCGTGCAGGTGAAAGTGAACATTGTGAAAAATTACCTTGTGGAACATGTATATAGGGATTCTGCAGCAATAAATGATACATCAACAGAACATTAGCAGGGCAAACAAATCTGCTAATTAAAAAGGCACACCGTCAGGGGAAAGTCTCCCTTGTGGAGGAGAATTAGTGATTGGTTGGCAACCTACTTGCATAGTGCCTTAACATGCTTAATAGGTTACCACTAGCAACTGCAATGAAGTGGTCATCTTTGTTTACCATTACAAAACCCAATAATCTTGGGAGTACAATCTTCCTTTTCTCTATCAAAAGGAATAGATGAGAGAGAATTTTTTTTTTCACAAATGTATATTGCCCTATCTCTGTCTGCTGTTCCCAGGGGTTTGAGTATTTCCAGTTTTCAAGTGACAGCAGCAGTTTACAAACCTCAGTCAGTCACACAGCAGAAATAACACTGCCGGTCACTCATCAGATAATACAGTCAAACAAGCAATCAACGAAGTAGGGATGAAACCATAATATGGTACGGGTAAAGAACAGAAATATAGCAAAATATATGAGGAATGCACAAATGTTTATTTACCATAATTACCCAAAATCATGCGTGACTGTACGGTTGATATGTCACACATATTGCCATTTTTATCTTTGTGGACCCTGAAGGTTAAGAGGGCTCCTTTTAGGGATGGTGGTTAAAGGGTTAAAAGTAATACAGGCATAATTATTGTGAGTGCTAATTAATTGGGTTGTACAGTCGGTCATTAATGGAAGTATGACCAATCCTTTCTGAATAAGACTTATGATATATGACAATCTCTATTACATGAAGCTAAGTTCAAGAGCTCAAGCAGTAGTTTTATTGTAATAGTTTGAAGGATTATTGCTCTATTGCAGAATACACTGTACTGTAGAAATGCTGCTGTTGTTTTTTTCTGCTCTTTCCTGATTTTAAATGTATCTTTAAATGTTTTAAATTAATCTCAAATCTGTCAATTTATGCAGATAACTGCATATTACAGTGATTTTTAAATATATATATATATATATATATATATATATATATACACAAAATATTGAATAATTATTTAACCAATATCATCTCATGTTCTCTCTCTTCAGCAAAGTATCCTGAAATCAAGTCTTTGATGGGTCATGACCCCCAGCTGAAGTGGGTCGTGTCAGGGATGGTACTCACCCAGCTCCTGGCATGTTACATGGTCCACGAGCTCTCCTGGAAGTGGGTGGTGTTTTGGGCGTATGTGTTCGGTGGCTGCATCAACCACTCTTTGACCCTAGCCATCCATGACATTTCACACAATGTGGCCTTTGGCACCAAAAGGGCACGCTGGAATCGTTGGTTCGCCATGTTCGCCAATCTCCCGATCGGCTTGCCTTATTCAGCAGCCTTCAAGAAGTACCACATCGACCACCATCGTTATCTCGGAGGAGATGGATTGGACGTGGATATTCCTACTGACCTTGAGGGCTGGTTCTTCTGCACCCCAGCCAGAAAGGTGCTCTGGCTCTTTCTCCAGCCTTTGTTCTATGCACTTCGTCCGTTGGTGGTGAACCCCAAGCCCGTGACCAGGTTGGAAATGCTCAATGCAGTCGTCCAGTTTGTGGTAGACATTATCATCTACTATTTTTGGGGGCTCAAGCCCATTGTTTACCTAATCTCTGGCTCTATACTGTGTATGGGCCTGCATCCCATCTCTGGACACTTCATCGCTGAACACTACATGTTTATGAAAGGTCATGAAACCTACTCTTATTATGGTCCTCTCAACTTAATAACCTTCAATGTGGGCTACCATATGGAGCACCATGACTTCCCCAGCATTCCTGGCAGCAAATTACCTGAGGTAAGTTTGGATGTGTTCCTTGGTTTTTAGAAATGCATGGTATTAAAATTATGGCAGATGTTAAAATTACACACTTTGTTGAAAAAGTGTGTATATATATCAAGATTTTTTTTATTTTTAAAAGGAAGTTGACTTTTCAGGCTGGAGCTGAAATGTAGATGTCATTGAAATGTAGTGTCCTCTATTGATTTTGACACTGTTACTGATTAAGTGCCGTGTGAACTAAAAAGAAAGACTAATATTTGCTAAACTCTTTTCATCAGCGTTTATAAGACAGTTTAATAGTATTTTGTTTATAGACCTTGCACCATCAGTGTGAAAGAACCTGTAAGCCGATTACCTATGCAGTGCATTGTATGTGTTAATATTTAAACCAAAGTATAACTGCCCTGCCCCGTGTTTTATACTTCAGCTGCGTTGTATTTATTCATATTCTCTGGTACACATACTGTATTTCAAAGTATATAAACAGAAATCATCTTACTAACATTTGAATTATTTATGGACCTTTCCCTTTTTGTAGGTCAAGAGGATTGCAGCAGAGTACTATGACTCGCTCCCTCAACACACTTCCTGGATGCGAGTGCTCTGGGATTTTGTATTTGATGACACCATCGGCCCATACGCCAGAATCAAGAGACAGTACAAACTTGGCAAAAAGGAATGAATTGGGTGTTAGACTACTGAACTAACCAAACATACGACAAGGTATTTACACAAATCTGTGAGGCACTAAAAGGGAACAAACCCTTTCAGACGTGAACCTGTGTACCCTTTTCATTCTGTCACAGCATTTCATCATATAGATCCATCTGTACAATGTTTGAACAATAACTATACCTGGGACCGTGTTACATGATTTGTGATTTACTGTTTGGGTGTATCAAAGCACAGCTAATGTTTCTCAAAATCTTTCCATACACCCAATTCTAAACTAAGACATCACATGATTTCATGATATCCATGTTCATTTTCAAAGCAGTTGTGGGTTTATTATTGCCATCGCCACTTTCTGAACTACATCCAACTACTTGGATGCCAGTTAAGTTGTACCTGAGGAAAGAAGGGCTGAGATGGAATGTATAAATGGATGGCCTTTTCGAAAATGGAATATTTAAATAGTTATTGTGTGAACTTGAAGTCTTTAGATGTTTTGACATGTTCTGTCGTTTGCACTGTGACAGTTTAACTCTGATAAAGCTGTTGTGGAATATATTTGTTTAGCACAATGTATTTCAATAAACTTCCTAATCTTACACGATGCATCTGATAAATGTGTGTGTGTGTGTGTGTGTGTGTGTGTGTGTAAGGGGTGTGTTTGTTTGTATGTTGAAAATGAGACTTTTTTTTAAAGGAAGTATGAGACAAGACCGATTAAAAGGGGGAAAAGCTTTTTAAAGTTTAATTCCATCAATCTCACACTTTCAACATGTTTAATTTAATTGTACTTTCTGTGAAATATCAACATCAACTTTTAAAATCAGGATCAACCTAATTAAACCAAGATACATCGTACGTTCAAACAATTCACCCAATACTTTCAATAATTCACCTCCCTTTGTGTGTAAATATACGTATATATTTCCATGTCCATCTCTTGAGCTCATTAAAAGAGCGTCTATATTAAACCTCATACCTCCAAATCAGTTTAAAACAAAGTTCTACTGAACTTCTGCATTGGCCAAAAAAACTAAAAGGTAAGAGTCTTAAACTGTTTCAACTGTAGTAGTTTGCTGACAGTTTAGCACAAATGTGTGCAAGTTTGTACTCATTAAAACCAAAGAGTAAGAGCAGTAATATAAAATATAAAAGGCTGACAATAACTGTCGTGCAACTTTGTATCTCTCTCATGTAATATAATACAATTCTTAACAATAATAATAATAACAATGACCAATGAAACAATATAAACTTAGAAAACAAAAATATCTTCATTAATATCCAACTTGTTGACTTTAAGACTTGAAAGAGCGAGAGCAGCAAGCTGCACAGTGGACTGTCTCAACGTTCATACTGGAGGAAATAGAAAATTCAGTGTGAAGGTCTATATTTCCATCTGCTCGTTCATTCAGTCATCCATACACACAATCATTCATTCACTCCCGATTCCTTCTGTTCCTCGGCTTCCCCTTGTCCTTCACAATAATGCCTTGTATCTGCACAACATTTCTGCAACTGAATTATCCATTCCATTGCAGACATGCTGCGAGAACGTTTTGACGTGCGCTTTCATGTACTTTCTCGAACCTTCAGTCGGTATCAGTCGTCGTCGTTGACCTTTCTTAAGACTATGTGGAGCCAATTCTCAGCAGTTCCCTTCTAATGGCTAAACAAAAAAAAGAGAAAACTGTAAACATTCTCAAGAAATGAAAATATTTTTTTTCTGTGATTTCCTAAAACTTACCATCAATGATTTCTTCTTTAACTTTCTGCAATTCCCGCACAACCTCCTCCAAGATCTCCTTTTGCAACAGCAGCAGATTTTATCATCGTTAGCAGGCCAGTCTGTCCTCATATTTTGCACAATACGCAATATGCCATTTTGAAAGATATTCTGAACTAACCTGTTTCATTCGGTCAAAGTCAAATGACTCAGCATCACTGGTGCTTCCGATTGGTTTTGCCCTGTACAATGTTTAAAATAATTATTCAAAGGCCATTCGAATTATCAAATATTTACCTAGCAAAGTCATGTTTGCTGTTAAAAAAGAAAAAGTGTAGATACAGTATCTTAAATATTGATATTGCTTTCTGATGCAATCTCAGTTTTTATAACCGGTTCTTTTTCAGAGTTCAAAGAAGTCATTTTATGTGTGTTTACACAAA
The DNA here is from genome assembly GCA_034779775.1 of Enteromius afrohamiltoni. Lineage (NCBI taxonomy): Eukaryota > Metazoa > Chordata > Actinopteri > Cypriniformes > Cyprinidae > Enteromius > Enteromius afrohamiltoni. The sequence continues at coordinate 12,615,078 of JAUYWG010000053.1, forward strand.
CATTCAATGAAAGCTTACACTGAACATAAAAAGTACATTTTATAGTTGTCAGAAAGCGAGCAGAACCGGCTTTGTTTGCGTTAGGTCACTGCAGGCTCATGTTGCCAGGGCTTTACTTCCTTAACATGACCGAGCTACAGGCATTTACTCGCATATGCAAAATCTGAGCTTGATAAAAATCATTCATTGGTCTGTTGCTATCCATCAAGGAACACTTGAACAAATGTAAATTGTAAAAGAACCAGGTGTTTTAAAATAACAAGAAACAGACAGGAATTAAATGTTTACTGCACATTAAAGCTGTTAAAACATACCTTGACACGGCTGAAGACTTATCTGCAGAGTTGGCTCGTTCCCATGGCTTCTTCACAGGATCTGAGAAGAATATTAACAGTTTTGGGTTTTTTTTTGCACTCCAAACCTAAACATAATTCACCATATACTTTTAAATAAAATGAATATATTTTTACTTAAAAGGTTTTTATTTTCTGAATATCCCCCCAAAAATAATGGTTTCCTCAAAAATATTAAGCCCAAAGTAAATTTGAATACAAAATGAGCATATTAGAATATTTTCTAAAGGCTCATATGACACTAAATACAACTGAATTATAAAGAATTATTTTAATTTGTAATATTATTTCTAGAGCTGTCAAATTGCATCCAAAAATAAGTGTGCACTGTGTATATATTTATGTGTTTAGAAATAGACATGCATGTATATTTAAGATATTATATACATATATTGAATATTTAAATATAAATTATATGAATAAATATATACAGGTAATTTTTTAAAAATATATTCTCTATATGTATTTATATATACACATCATGAAGTATATTAAGTAAACAATGTTTTGTTTTGCATGTGATTACTCTTTTGACAGCCCTAACTATTTCACAAAATTAGTTTTTATTGTATATTTTATTAAGTATTGCTAAGCAATGGACTTTTTAAAAATATGAAAAACCTACCATACGGTATACAGTACACTACAAAAAAAGTTTTGTAATAAAAAAACACCTGAATTTTGTCCTCGAGAAAATGAAGGGGATCCATTAGACTCCTCCTGCAAGAAAAAGATATTAAACTGATGTAATTTTATATATAATGAATAGAATTGAAAGGTAATATACAGTATATATAGACAGTATTTGTGTTTTGAAAAATAGTGTTCAAATTTCATACATTTTGACTGTCTTCTGGTTTCTCTGAAGCCTTTCTCCTGTAGAATGATCATATTTAACAATCACAAGTCATGGATCATTTGTTATGGGGACAATTAGAGGAAAAGGATACGTTCTGACCTCCGTGCTAAAAGGGCATTCATCTCCTGCATGAGACCCTCTCCACCACCTCCACTGCCTCCACTGGAGCGATTGGCATCATTCTTGCTACTGCTTTCCTCCGGCTAGAAAAGATAGCACACGGAATAATCAGCCAGCATGATAATATTATTGAAATTGCATGAAAAGAAATATGTGAAACATGTTGAGGTTTGAGAAAGATAAATGCCACTCACCCGCTGCACTTTTCGCAGCTTGGCACCAGCTAGAGCCGCAGCCAGACCTGACGAAGCAGGACCTCCACCAGCCGGCAGTGGAGGTGGGGTAGGAGGGGGTCCTGTGGCTGGGGGTGGCGGCCCGGGTGGGGGAGGCCCAGGAGGGGGCGGAGGGGCCGGTGGACCCGCCATGGATGCTGAGGTAGGGGGGTGAACAGGAGGGGTGGATGAGAGCATGGAGGGATGACCCGGTGGAAGGGGAGGACCTGCTGCAAGAAAGGAAATAATCACTCTTGTGTTCTAAAGTGCTTCATTACAAATCCAATGAAATAAACTGCAATTTTGGGGAAGCCTGCTTAGATCACTAAATAAAGCGATAAACACAACTGAGATTTTCTCTTCCAATTTTTTTTTTCTTTTCTCTGAATTGTGTGATATAACTTTGCAGAAGTTATTAAAAACGGTATATTCTGATTTCTTGCAATTCTGACTTTATTTCTCACAAGTTTGTATCCTGCAATTTATCATAACTTGCAATTCTGAGAAAAAGTCACAATTGTGAGAAAAAAGTTATTTATTATTTAGCAGTTATTTATTTATTTATTTGATCTGTGTCAGAAACAAGCTTTTATTCATTTGTATTGACTTAATTCTGTTTTCTACAATTTAGCTACAATTTGTGCAACTTTAAGGAAAAAAAAGGGAGTACTTCCAAATCTTTAAATTTAGTAGTGTTTTTGTATCGTTTTTTTGTATGCATTAAATTGAGAAGTCACAGTAAAGACATTTTAATACTACAAAAGATTTCAAACAAAATGACAACTTTTTCTGTCGATCATTGAATCCTGGGAAAAAAAGTATTATGGATTCCACAAAAATGTTATGCAGCACAACTGTTTTTGATTAAGTAAATGCAGCCTTTGATGTGCGTTAGAGACTGTAATGACTTCTTGATAAAAATCTTACCAACCCCAAACATTTGCACAGTATTGTATATTTTTATACATATTTTTTTATTTCATAAAATTCACAAACACACTTTTGGTTTGTAGTTTTCAACACATTCTTATTAATGCCTCCAGGGTGGATTTGCAAATTTGATATAACCTCATCCATGTCAGCCAGCTAGATAATATTATCTTGAAGACTAGAGTTTGCATAATAATACATCACAGAAAGCCAAGCGTTTAAATTTGCAAAGTAGATGTACGAGATCAATGAACGTTCAATGGCGCACCAAAAACACAAATGACATTGGTCTGTCAAGCAGCCCAAAGTTCTCACACAATAGTCCTGGGTCCATCCATAGTGTTGAGCCCTGCTTACACGTGTATCTACATAACTATATGAGATAAAGCAAAGCATTTTAACTTTGAAAATATGATCTGCAAAGAGTGAAAATTGAACATATTGGGGTTACCTTAAGGTATGATGCACCATTTAAACAATATGAACAAATCACCTTTGAGCAAACACAAGAACATCACTGCGATATAAGAATGTTTACTTTATAATCTTAAATCTCTACTCTGAACAAAAAAGGTGAGGCAGCTGCCGTTTGTTCAAATGAGCTGCTGTGATTTTGTCGTATAACACAGACAAAAGTCAGCAGCCTCATTGACAATCCTGGCAAGCCTGTATTTGCATATATTTTCAGTACAAAGGCCGTACTGTTCTCTTTAGACAGCTTTTAAGAATCAACATGTCATCAGCTCAGTTTCACTGGACAGGTGCGGGAAGTCTCCTGGTGGTGGGCAGTAAACTACAGAGGGGTCTGAAATACTTACTGCTGGACGCTGTGGCATTCTGATAAACAGGAGAGGGAGATGTCTTGGGTGTTGCCCCCTCGCATAAAGTAGAGTGAGAGGTGGGTGTGTTGTTGAATTGGGGCATGGCCTGGAATAGCTGCTGCTGGTGGAGTGCGGGGCCTTGGATGGGCTGGCTAATGAGAAGGGGCAGGGGGCAAGATGACTCTTGTATTGGATAATGTGGGTGCAACGGAGCTCCAGAGGAAAGCTGCATAGGAGGGTTTTGGTACGGGCAGTACTCCTCTCCCGGACCACTGGTCGACTGTTGGTGGTGTGTTACAGGCTCTAAGTGGGACATGTTAGTGGGAGCTTTGGGGCCACAGTTAGGGCCATTGTTTAGGGGTGGCAAGGGGAGGGCGACAGGCAGGGTGGGTTGTTTGATTGGCACTGCCATTATGACAGGTGGCGATGCTGCGGGTAATGGGGCGTACATGTGGGTGGAGGACCATGTGGCATTTTTGGGGTCCTGGTGGGCTGTTGAAGGGGACAGAGGAATTTGCTTGATATTGCGAGGTGGAGGGGTGACACCCGGCTGCACAGGGGAGAAAGCAGAAGCCAGAGAGGTGGAAAGCTGGGAAAGCTGCTGTGCCTTTTTTTGAGGGGAGTCCACAGTACGGTAGCAACTCTCTCGTTCCTGGGAGGAAGACGAGGTGTGGGAGGGGGGTTGCGCAGGGTTAAGGTGAGCATAGGAAGGGGGAAGAGTGTTAGCCCGATACTGTCTGAGGTCATGCAGAGAGGTTTCGGATTGAGAGGCAGATGCTGATACTTTAAACTGAAGGGTGGAGACTGAGAAACAGAGAAAAAGACAACACAAATGACAAACGAAAAGAGAGAAACGCGACAGCGATGAAAATCAAGCATCAACATGTACAAAGTAACTTAAAAAAGATGAAATGTGAGCAAAATAGCATGTTGTATGCCTTGCAAACAGATGAATCTCACAAAAACATCTAGATCAGATAGATTTCAGAAAAAAGAGAAATTAAGAACTGAAGCATATATTATTTTGTTAAATTTTGTTTCATTGTAACACTAATGCAATTACAATTAAACAGGGATCTTTCAAATTCTTGATACAATAATGCATCCCAATGTTTTATTTTTGAGATGTTTTAAAATAATTCTACTTATTATCAATTGGGATTCATCTTAGATTCACATTTCCGTGATACAAAACGTAAGCGTGATAAAACTTAAAAGTAATAAAGGTAACTTTTACTTTTAAAAGTAAAAGTATTCTAAAATCCTTTTTAATGTAAATTAACATAACAAATACATTATATTAATTTAAAAATAAATAAATGTACAAAATGGAATAAATGCAATTTTATTTGTTGTCAGGTATATATATTACTTGACAATTTGAAGTCTAGATATTTAAATTTAAATTCAATAATTCAATATACTCTATATACCAAGAGTAATAACAATATAGAAATCACAAAGAAATAATGCACAAAGAAAAAATCTTAATAGTCCTTAAAACATACTTATTCATTCATTCATTCATTTATTTTTAATAAATAAGCTAAACATTTCTATTTCTTCCTTCGATGGGGATGAAATGAGATTTCCACATGATCATGACATGTTTCATGAGATTCACCAAAACAGAACTCAGAAATTCTGTTTATGGCATTATGAATGGTGATTTTCTTCTCTGAACTGATGCTGAAGCAGAGGCACAAACAGAAAGTGTGTGTGTAAAAGAGGATGGGCAGCATGTGCTGTTTGGACTAGGGACCTGTTCTGCAGCCTTAGTGTTAACACTTCTCCAAGCAGACAATGAAGTCTGCAGGGTTACTCTGTGGGTGATTTAATTGGTGTGTGTGTTTGTGTATCTTTTAATTGCACAGTGTCAATTCCACAGAGGTATGGGGTCTTTAGTCTACCTGCAGAGCCAGATGTTCGTCGTTCCCTTTCCATCTGCATCTGATGCTGGTCCATCATTTGCCTAGAAACAAATGTTAACTCACTTAAAAATGATGTTGGGCAAAGTGAAATCTAAACACTCTCAATCCACCGTGCGAGTAGACACAAAGACAAGCTCACTGGAGAGTAAACAATCGTGTGTTGTTCACACGTTGATCTGTTCAGCTAGGCTGCTCAGTGAGAGTCCAGGTTTTGTCCACTAGAGGGCAGAACACAATCTAAACTTGTATTATGACAGCAGTTAAGAAGTGTTCTGAATCTTCATGACAGCAAATATGTAAAGTGATTAAAAAAACAGTGAAAAGTTCTGTACTTTATGCAACAGTAATGCACTTAACACTACACTTTCTGACCTGTAATGTCAAAAATTAAGCGAGCAATTTCAGTGTGTTTTTCAGTTGATTTTTCCGAACACCATCTGCTATTGGTTGGACAAGCAGATAGTCCCACCCCAAACTCAAACCATTGGTTGAGTCACTGTTGCTGTGGGTTGCTTAAACAGGATTCATTGGAAGGTACAACAGAGAAAACACCTTTCAGGGGAATCCAAAAATAAAAAATACACACTTCCCTTTAAAACGAGAGCATATGCTGTAATTCAGGCCAGTGTCCAATGTTTAAAAGCTTGATTAACATTCGACAGATGTCTCAGAAAGAGAAAGTGTCATTAGAGATGGTCCGCACCTCCTCTGAGCCTCGCCATCATCTGTCACCGGTCCATTCTGACGATGTGCTCCTGGACCTGAAGAAAAAGAACATAATTGCACCTCATAATTTAAATATTTTATTTAATTGTCTCTCAGGAAGCGTAAAATGTGTGCCCGCACATATATATAGTATAATTTAGAAAACAAAACATGACATCGCTTGTGATTTTCACAAAACAGGCCGCGTCAAAAATCCCCTGCATAATCGGACTACTAATTGACACATGAATGAGTTGACTGGATATACAGCCTTTGAAAACAACAACAAAACATACAGAAAGTATTTTATTCTCCCAAACTAAGACATCCAAGTGACAAATTATCAAACTAATACAATCCAATAAATCCAGCAAGACACCAAAGAGAATTTGCCAAGTCACCCTCGTGCCCAACACCTCATTACTGGGAGACTTAGCACAGTCGTCCGTAAGCCACCCTAATCGTTCTTTTGAATTTGTTATAGGGTGTGAAGGAGCTCTGGTAATAATGGTAAACACAGCTCTCAGGTTACAGAGAAGATGACTATTTACGTCATATGACATTTAGGGACTCAGTATGGGGCACGAATGCTCAAGGGAAGAAGGAAGGCCTCTCTGTTCAGAGAAAGACCCTTAGTGTGGGCATATCTAATGTGGTTCATCTTTAGTTTCTAGTCGCCATCAACATAATTGAGTTTAACGTCAAAAATCTATCAACTGTGAAATTTAAGGTGGAAAACTAACGAGCTGGTCACACAATGGCAGAGTCTTCTAAAGGCCCTTTCACACCAAGGACAAAAGGTTTATAACTAAGAGTTGTAATAATTATTTGAATATCGGAAACTTCACATCACAAATAAAGCAACACAAAGGAACGGTACTAAACTTTCAGAATGATTTTTTTTCAGCTGATGAATGGTACAAATATTGACAGCCAATCAGAATCATTCTGTGCACACTTGTTTATAGTTATAGTTTTGGTTTATTAATCACTCTAGTTCATTGAGAATAGGGAAGTTCACATCACAACTATAACAATACAAAGGTACAGTGTTGTTTCTGAATGATTCAGCCTTCAGAACGATTTGTTTATTTCTTCTGATGAATGATAAAAATAGAGCAGTCAAACTATTAAACAAGATTATTACACGGCTCTCTGGAATGCTTGATTCTGATTGGTCAGTTGAGACATTTCTCAAATAATAACCGCTCCAAAGTAATAACGCATAGCCGGTACTAATTTGTTTAAAATCCCTCCGCGCCAACAAAGATTACCGTTTGGCGCCATCTTGTGACAAACACTTGACAACATAAGGTGTCTTGAAAATAATTAAAATACATCCGTGATTATATATTCATCTTATAAATGGTCTTACTAACGTTTGAATGTTAGTCACGTGGTACTATATAGTTTCGCGGAAGGATAGAAATGTTAATTTAAAACAAATATGCCAATAAAATGTTTCAAATTCATATTCACGTCCAGTTTTTTTTTTTCCTTATGTTGCAAGTAGCCGTATAAAAAGCGGGATAATGCAGAGGCAGCCGGTAGTTATCGCAGAAATAAGCCCCGACAGTGTGATCTTGAATCACGTTGAAGGGACTATACATTATCCCTTGCTTAATCGCATCCAAAATAAAGGTTTTTCTTCACATGCATGTGTACTGTGTATATTTATTATGAATATATAATTGTATGTTTTTAAGAAAAATATGTTTAATGTTTATACGTAACAATATAAAACACATTAAATACATTAAAATAAAATACATTAATGCAAATATTTTAAATATACACAGTACACACAAATTTATTATTTAACAAAAACTCTAGTTTGACAGCCCTAGCTAAAAATACTGACAGCCAATCAGAATCAACCTTTAAAAAAAAACGCATTTAAAATGGCAACAACAAACAAAACATCAGCATGCTTGTACTAGTCATTATCTTTAGTCATCGTTCCTTGTGTGAACAGCCTCTTATTAATTCAACTTCCCATTTTTACAGATTGAATCCACAATGATATCGCAAAGTGTTTTAATGTCCTACTTTCTGTACAGATCTTATCATCTCAACATTGTTTTCTTTTAACCATTTTAGTACCATTTAGCAATAAAATGCTATCTCAGTGTTACACCCAAACAACAACTGACATGATTTCAACCACATTTCAACATTGAAGGTCATTCATCTGATAACCGAGACAAAACAAACAATAATAAACAGTAAAAAGCAAGAGCAGATGTCCTGAAACAACACAAAACACTGATCATGGTGGCAGATTATATTTTTTGTACTATACTTGAAAGAAGCAATATATTTAAATAGGAATATAATAAATACTAAATAAAGTTCTGCCAGGTTCCTTCTCAGTTATTGCAGTTAGAGAGAATAAGCATGATAAACGACGCAGCTTAAAGAACTTTGCATTAGCAGTTGTCAGCAAGCTCAGTCCGGATCTCTATAAAATAGTTAATGACTTCCCCAAAAAATGTAGCAAAAACATCACTCGATTCATCACAAGATCCACATTTTAATGAGAGTACAAAATATTCCTGTCATAGCTCACAGCATAATAAAACCAGGCCTACTTGCAAAAAAAACCAGCTACATTTCAGTATGTGCTCGCACTGTTTCAACATCTAAGTGGGAAAACAGATTGGCACTAAAAAAATCGGAATAATTGCAGCAGGACTGAATATCAAGTCCCTCAAGCAGCAGGAATGGGAATATGTTCATCACGTGAAAGCAGCATTTCACACAGTGTGGCAAACACGCAATCCACCTGAGGTCCTGTCGGCAGCAGATGGTCCCAAATCATCTGTACTTATTACAACAGACACCACACATCTACTAAAACTCTTGATATATGTGAAAGAACCTGATATTCATATGATCTGACTGTAAACAGTCAAGGAAAAAGGGAAATCTTTTTCAACAGAACACATCACCATTTACAAAGTGTCAATTTTCAGGCTATAAACCATTAATCCAACCCTGCTGAGTATTCTGGGTAATGCGTAAATGCTATTTGCTCTACTGGTGAAGCGAGACAAAGCGGCAAGTATCTCGCTACTAGAAATTTAGACCAAGACTTCTCGTTTACTGAGCAAATATAAATCTGAGTGCTTTGAATTCAACCATAATGTTTGGTATCAGTTAAGAGGTGCACTTTGTAACCAGACAGCATAAAAAGCAATGATATTACTCACATATCTATTTCTACTGCAGCTCGTGGAGGTGTAATACTCTGTGTGATTTATTTCATAAACCTGATTAAATCCCCTGCAATAGAAACATTCTGATAAATGGCTGAAGTTGGAGTGTATTAAAACGGTGGGTGCGACTAATGCTGAATAAAGTTAATGGATTTCTGGTTTTAAGTGCTTCTCAAGAGTCAAATCTGTAGCTCGATGTTATTTTGATTTATAGTTAAATACTTATTAAAGCCTTGGGGAGGAAACGCTAACCAAATATTAAGATTACTTTGCGATAAAATCTTCGGATGAGTTTTTGAAGTAATGCATAGACAATATTTACAGAGTTTTATGACGCACGTAACATATCATTTGGCGGTTGCGTGCAGCAGCAGAGTCCCTTTTGTACCAAATACACATACCCTGGTGATCACTGAGCTGACACGATGATGTCTACAGAGATAATAAGAAGTGGAAACACAGATACAATCTGATTGGACGATGGGACCCATTGGTCATTTGTTTGATAAACCCTGCCATTTTCCTTTATAACTCATTACTTACATAATACTAATCTGTGGTGTGTTTTATGGTTTGAAAATGTTAACTTAAAAAACAAACAAAATTTAATACAACATTTAGGCATTACATCAAGTATGTCGTACGATATATGATTTTTTAATTGTGTAAAGATTCTTTTTTTTTTCTTGAACTGAACAAAATAAATTTAATTTTTAATAAATATTTTTCTTGAATTTAGTAAATGTATAGCTGTTTTTTGACATTGCTTTAGCAACAGCTTGACAATAGCCCATATTAAATGAAGGAACATTTGTGTCTCAATTTCTATTATTAATACAGATAACAATAATAACAATTGTAATAACTATAAATATTATTTTTGTTTATTATTATGTTTTATTTTACACTTAATTAGGTCTATCAATTTAATTATATCAATACATTATACAAATCATATTTATTTTATGAAGACATTATTTTCACCTATAATTGTTAGCATTTTCATTTTTTCTTTTTTTTCTTTTTGCAATAATATCAAAAGGAAACACAACTTTGGAAACAATAACCAATAGGTACATAATTAGGAGCTTTTACATTTTGAATTAAAAGTGTTTTTGTTTTTTTTTAGTTTTCAAAACTGTACATTTTGGTTTGTGTGCATTTGCGATAGCATGACAAATTCAATTAGACATTCTATTCTATTTTTTTTTAGCATTTTATTTAAATTATGATTCAAAATGAAATGACCAGTCCTACCGTTATTGTTATGTTTCACTAAAATCTAAATCCATACAGCCATATCAGCGAAGCACTAATGATAAGTGTTCAGAAATAGTCATGAAAAACACACCAGACCTCCCAAACCCGCACACGCCTCATCACGAGCTTCTGACAGGCACCGTGCCAAAAACCACTGAGCAGCTTCCACAACCACATCCTCCATCAAAGACGCCACAATGGCCCATCCGTGGCATCACATCACATTATTAAAACATGCGAGTGAATCCCCCAGCCCTTAACGCTACTTACTGCTGAGTTTTATTACTGTGGAGCTGATCCGGCGGATTGGCCCCGGGGAAAACTCCGGTCCAAGCATGGGCCTTTAGTGCTATTTATAATGGTGCAGTTTGAGCTCCACTACCAGGTGGGAACTGGTAATAACAGTCAGGACTCCGTACAGGTGAGCTCAGGCAGGTGAACAACAGCTTCTCTCTTCTCTGCATGCTGAGGTGCGAGCAGCACTTCTAACAACCTTTCTAATCTGCCCGCCCCAAAAAGCAAGAAACATGTAACACCCGTGGCCTGAGACTGTTTGGCTCCATGGATATTTTAACCAAGGCTGAGCGCCAATGGCAGAAGACCCCCCCACATACGTCTTATAAGTAGCAGCAGCCTGAAACCAGAGAGGCCCGTGTGCTGTTCTTAAATAAGAGTTACACTACACTTAACAGTCCCACGTATAGGACCCAAACAACAATATTTTCAGTGCGCATTCTGACTACTAGCTGGCATTCCTTGCATGTTTTTGCAGCAGCACTTTTACAGTGAATTACAGCTAAATGATTAAATATGAAAAAAAAATAAAATGCTTTAAGGACAGTAAAGTAGTATCATCTGTTTATATACATTTAAGCGAAAAACATTGCATACCATTGCTTATAAAATAATATTTTGCACAATGTGATTTCATTTTTCTGCATTTTGACAATCTTTTACGCATAATGATAAAGACATCAGTAGACCAGATAAAAAAACTTATAAAACTATAACAATAAATTAAGAAAACTATGACCACCATTCAAAATGTTGGTTTGTTCATGTTTTTAAAAGATATCTCTTATGCTCACCAAAGCTGCATTTATTTGATCAAAAGTACAGTAAAATACTGTGAAATATTATTACAATTTAAAACAACTTTCTTTTCATACTCAGTGCACATATTGATATATAGTCAAAAGTCACATTTTTGAACAGTACAAATGTTTTTGAAAGTCTCTTCTGCTCACCAAGCCTGCATTTATTTGATACAAAGCACAGCAAAAAAAGGACAATATTTTTACTATTTAAAATATATTTAAATCTATTTTTCTATTTGAATATATTTTCAAATGTAATTATTTCTATGACAGCAAAGCTGAATTTTCAGCATCCATTACTGTCTTCAATGTCACATGATCCTTCAGAAATCATTCTAATATGCTGATTTGTGCTCATGAAATATTGCTGATTATTATTAATGTTGAAAACAGTTGTGCTGCTTAATATTTTTTGTGAAAACCTTAATACATTTTGTTCAGGAGTTCAAAAAAGAGCATTTATTTGATTGATAAATGCATTTAGTGTCACTCTTCCATCAATGCACAGGGTTATAAACCCGAAGTATAACTTCTCATATCAAGCTTCATTTCTAAATTACAGATCAATATAATCCAGATAGCACCTAACCAAACACCACATAGGAGTGGGTAAAATATAAAAATTACCTGCATCCTGAGAGCTCAGGACATTGAGTGCAAACAGCATGGCAGTGGAGAAGGTGGTGGCCTCCTCTTTGCTGGCAAAGTTCAGCCCGTAAACTTGCCTCGCATCACGCCATTGGTGGAAAGTTGGTGTGGCCTGGTTATATTTCAGACCTTTCACAATGGAGTAATTTATAACAACCTGGAAGAGTAATGACATGTGGTTATGTATTTGAATCAGTGTCATTTTTTCTCTGTATTCAAACTATTTCAAATTATCAAGAAACCATCTCACTGTTACGCTTTGCTCAGGGAAGCAAGGGAACGCCAAAGTAGATGAGCAAATAATATTTCTTTATTTTCTTGGACATAAACAATAGCACTGCAACGAGTAGACAGGACAGAGCACATAGGGACGAACACCCTTTAAATACAAGACATAACAAGGGGAGAACTCAAGACACCTGGGGAAAATGACTTATTAATACCTAATAAGGGCAAAGGCAGACACGTGGCGAAAACCAAAACAGCCATATACAAAACAAAACTGTAACACTCACATCAGTTTTGGTATTTTTGAAAACCACAAAACAGAAACATTTCAGATAGGTATGCAACTGAATGTTTATCAGATGGGACGGTGAAACGAAAGCACACACTGTGTACAGTAACCGTTTTGTTGTACCATGTTAGTGTCTCACCTGCTGGTCCTGCAGTTTGACTCCCACCACACGGAAGCTGTTGTTGACAGTGTTGTGGTAGATGTTGATGCGGCTGAAGCCCTGCTGGCCTGGTTTGACTGGCACCCATTTTTTGCTGGTGTCATCATAGATCATCACAGAGGCTCGGGCTTGACATATACTCTGTTCACTGTGAGGAAGAAACAGGAACACTAGTTAAGATTCACAGTGTTCAACAACAAAAACCACAATGATAAATCATGATACGGGACAATGAAAAACAGATGTCAGACTCTTAGCAACAACAATAATGCTGCAACTTGATTCTGCAACAGTGTGCAGTGTGTGTAACTGTAGCTGTATATATTCAGTGAAACATACTCTACAACTGTGTAGAAATTCTATAAAAGACTGTTTATTCCAAGAAAAAATGGCCAAACCCTCCAAAAATGCCCTTTGCTATTACTGTGTTATTATGGCATAGTAATTGCCCCACTGAATTTGTTTGAAGACACTCAGCAAGGGGCGGGTTTGTTATCTGTACTAATTATACAGCGTAATAGGCAGCTAACGAGTCAGGCAGGAATGTAACCGTTTTGACTGCTTAATATGAAGCCATGTTTTAATTAAAGACAGAGGTTCTCTGCTTCTTTAAATAGAAATCTTCTGTTGTCAGGGAGAACAATTACCATGAAGAGAGAAGAAATTGTATACTGTATGATCAGCATTAATATACCTAGCTAGCTTTTGTTCCATAGTGCTTCTAATAATATTGTTTAATACAATATATATATATATATATGAGTTTAATAATATAATATAATATATTAATATATAGTATATATGATATAGTATAATATAATATATAATATAGTTATAATATTGGTTTTTTGAGTAATTTTTTTTAAAATTATCCTAAAATATTAACCCTAACCCTTAGTTTAGCATTTAATTTTTTTTACATTATTAAATGCAATGTGAACTTGAATATATTTATCAACTAACCTAACAAAATTATGTATATATTAAATGATGAAAATTATGTAAAATGTTGTTTATTGTTAGTTAATGCTTTATGCTTTAATGTTAACAAATGAGTACCATTATCCCATATATAACAAGAAAACAAAATATATATAAACAATAAAGATGCAATTGTGTTAATTCATTCATTAGATAAGTATTTGTATTTTTTTAAGTTGTTATTTATACTAATGTGTATGTTAACAAACTTCTTTCAGACTCTGCACACTCTCCCGAAGCACTGTGATCAGTGCAACTCAACTTATATTCCAGACTTTCGCGAAATCCAAACAGCTCAAGACTCTGAAGATGAAGTAAAACACTGGAGAGCTGAATGGTTCACACAAAGAAGATTGGGTTTCCTGTGAGTGTGCTAACTTAAGCTGGGCAGATTTCCACTCTCACTCTTATATACCCTAAAACATACTGAACCACCACACCCAACTCCCACAGAAACACCCAAATCCAGCCACACTCTTTACACCCGCCTGTTTAACTGAAAGAGCAGCAGCACGTGACCAGCTTTTACTAACAAACCTGTAAGATACAGCCATTTAAAACAATAAATGATAAATCAGACTCACCGGTTCTGTGACATTTTGCCAACACAGAAGATTCACACTCTGAACATAGAGAAATGTGACACATATACATTTTATTTCAAGGGGGCTGGACTACTGACGAGAGAGCCCATAATAAAGCCACAAGCATTTATGAGAAGTGAAAGAAGTGAGAAGAGACGATTTTAAAGGATGTGTTTGCACAAACTCAGCTCATTTAAATATGCTTTTATGTGCAGAATAGGTAACGCTTATTCACTACTTACTATGACTTTCCCTCAGTAAGTTCTGAATTTGCTGCTGATTAATAGTTAGTAAGGTAGTTGTTACACTGAGGTATTGGGTAGAATTACAGAAGCAGAATAAGGTCATGTAGAATAAGGTATTAATATGTGCTTAATTGCTACTAATAAATGGCTAATCTGCTAGTAATATGCATGCTAATATGCAACTAATAGGTGGAACCATAAAATAAAGTGTTTCCATTCATACATACATAAGCACAACCACACACACACACACATATACATATACATATACATATACATATACATATACATATACATATACATATACATATACATATACATATACATA
>JAUYWG010000053.1:12630146-12682345 GCA_034779775.1 Enteromius afrohamiltoni
ATATACATATACATATACATATACATATACATATACATATACATATACATATACATATACATATACATATACATATATATATGCTCCATTTAAACACCATTTCATATTATTCATGCACCATTAATGAGCTTGTATACAATTACATGAAATATTTTTAAAAATACAAATTAAGAATGCAGGACAATTTAAAATAACTGATCAAATACAAAAAGTTAAAAGTTGTGAAAAACAACATAAATGATAAATATATTGTGATGATTATATTATGATGAATATAAATGATGGTTACATATATATAACTTCTATTTCCTTAATAAAGTATTATTTAATTTAAATTCATTCATACATATTTTAAACTTGAAACCTGATGCAATAATACTGCATCAGTCACAATGATGTTTAATGGTCGAATCCTTTCGCAACAGCATTTTCTTTCATTCACTATGCTTGCCTTACGACAGAGCCTATTTCTGGCATCCATCTGGGGTTAGAGGGCGGCATGGCAGCTTCTTCCCTGTCCTCCCGGTTTCATTTCTCCCCCCCAGAGCTAGTCTGAAATAAAGTATACAGTCTCTCCTCCACCGATGATGCTTAGTCGTCATAAATTACATCCTGACGGCTCTTTGCTTCCATAAACATCCAATATATTTAGACACTGGGCTATCTCAGTTTACTTCTTCTAATACATCATGCAAAGCATCTCTCTATTACTATTTATGTATTTAAAAACATGGAAAAACTTGTCAATGCTGTATCAAATGGAACAAGAATATTCATTATCAAATAGAATCAGTATGCCAAGACTTTCCAACAAAACCTGCACTTCTAAAGGGACCAACACGTCTTGTAATAGCAAGCTATAAATATCAGAGTCATGGACATTTAAAACTTAGAAAGCTTTATAGTCTGTCCCAGAACTGAAAACACAAGTAACTGAGAAGAGCTTTGATGCCCAAAATGTGAAACTAAAGAAGTACTCTGACGACAGCGTTTTAGTTTACTATTAGTTATTTATTCATTATTTATTTATTTTAGGGCTTTATGAACTGATAAAAAGCTATACTCATTATTTAAATTATGAAAATCTAGTAAATAAAGTAAATAAAAAGAAAAAATGACAATAAAATATTTGATTACCTGAATATCGTTATCATTAACCAACATCAGAGAACCGTAAACATGATAGTTGTTAAATTATTGATATATTTAAGCGTTTAAAATCAAAGGGGTACTTTAAATATTTAATGTCAAAGAGGTTTGAAAGTTTGGGAATCGAGGTTGCACTACCATTATGTGCAACATGAATGTTCATTTCAAGCTTTTAAGAGCCTGCCATAAAAATCTATAAAATTTGTAAATGGCTGTTAATGGAGAAAGATGGTGTGGCTATCATCACCCAGCAAACTTTGATTCTTTAGTAAATAAACTGAAAAGTAAAAAAAAAAAAAAATGCGTGTTAAACTTTTACGCAGTTTAAATTTAGAGCAAAGCAATTCTTTTATGAGAAATGTGATGCATTAAAATGTCTAGTGCTGCTTTGGTTCACTCTTACATGTCATACTTTATGAGACACGACAAACCCTAGCCAAAAGGACAGATATTTGATCCAGTTTGAACAGTTTTGCCTAAAACATCCCATTTTCCTCTTGGAGTATATCTGCTACAGCACCGACAGGCAAATGGCTGAAAGCAGGCCACGATGATGAGTCTGAATGCTCCACAAATCTAATGCTTTTACTTCATAAAGTACCACTATGGGACAGGAATCTCTTGAGCCTCCCAGCTATGACCCCATTAGCTGAATGCTCTAAACATGTGTTTTTGTCATCGTATGTGTGATGGAGAGGGCCACAAGGACCTGAGCTTGTAAGGACACTACATGATTGGCATGGGAATTCCTTCTGAACGCATACGTAGTTCGTACACATATCACAGGCACAATATAATGTAAGAATGTTTTCTGATGGCTCACAGTTGCCATAGGAAAGACTCCAGTTTGAAAGAGATAAGTGTTGCTAAGCGATGGCATGGTCAAAGCCATTGTTGCCTGGCAGATTGGTGTGATCATTTCTGCTGAACGTGCTGGAACAGGCCAGACTCCACCATTTGTTCACTGCACAGCGCTTTGTTGCATAATGCGTATTACTTGCCTTTTATTAGGAAATTGTTTGTTGAGCTCCAGAATGTTCTCCACACCTGTGCAAGTCTGAGCACTTTTAATTATATGTGAAAAATATCAATGTACCAATGAGAATGTTTACAACTGGTTTATATATATATATATATATATATATATATATATATATATATATGTGTGTGTGTGTGTGTGTGTGTGTGTGTGTGTATCAGGCCTGGCTCCAGATAGGAGATGCAAGGGTGGGCCAAGTGATATTCCAGGTGGGCCAGGATTCTAAAAGGGGAGGCAAGGGGCAAAAAGCAGCATAAAACGAACATGATTCACATGTACACATCACGCGCAGAGCCCACATGTGAAATATTTTTTTCAAAAATAAATAATAAATGAAAAAAAAATGTAGCTTATATGTAGAATTTCAGTTATTTAATTTTTAATTTAGTTAATTTCCTTTATTTACAAAAGCACAACTGTTTCTTTTATGACTGAACACAAATAAACTAAATATTTAGAATAGTTTCAAACAATGCCTTATTCTTCAGTGAGTATTGTGAGCTGTTTCCACTTTTAAAAAGTGAAAGAAATCCAGTGACCCTGCCAGTGCCGCACGCAGTTACACATTAGTACTAACTCGACAACTTTCATCTTCTGAACAAAATTAATGGCGGGCTCCCTGTGGAGCCGGGCCTGGTGTGTATAAATATTTTACTCAAATAACTGAAATAAAACTGCACAGTAAGATGTCAACTAATTTTTAAATTAAATTAAATATATTATGTACATTAATATGTCTATAATGAAACTTTTTGTTTGTATTATTTTAATTTATTAAATATTAATAAATACAAATATAATTTAGTATTATTAATTTAGTGGTTTCATTTATTTTTGTAGTTTTTTAGTATTTTTTGGTAGTTATTACATATTTAGTCTTTTTTTTTTTTTTGGCCTTAATATAAATTGAAAACAATTCATACAGTTTTGGAACAATTTGAAAATGAGTCAAGAAACAGATTTCCTGTTTTTGGTGACCTATCCCAAGTCATCAGTCGGCTAGAATATTAAAAGTGTGTAGTTTTACCAATTCCAAGTCAAGATACTTTGAGTTTATTCAAGACGGTGTAAGGGGGGGGGGCGAGAAAAGCTGTCATCGGCCATAGACACCCAGTTGATAAGCCACCATAATTAATAAAAGCTGTGAAAAGCCTGGCCTTTCCCATTTGGCTTCTGCCATCATCACACCCGCAGTGAACTTGGTCTCCGCTCACTCTGTCTCAATATCAGAGAGATAAAGAGAGAAGGAGAGAGAGAGCAAGACTAGGCTCCTTTTAATCACATGTAAAAAAAACATTTTGTCTCAGCTCAAGGCCAAATGCAAGGTCTAACTCTGCTTATGTCTGGTCACAAGATCTTCACTGCCTTGTTTGGCCAGATTTCAGTGGAAAATAACAGAATGTGCCTGAATTGGCTCTAAGCCGATGGAGTCTACTGCATCTGGATATTTGCCTGGATGTGACACTCTTCACCATCATTTGATGACAAATTGTTGCCATGATTAATAATAGTTATACATAAACATCTCTTTTAAATTAAGCCTGCTTTCTCTGTGGGGGGGTGACAGCACAGCATTAATTACACCAAACACAATACAAAGCAATCTGTAATAAGCCTATTTACATAGAAATGAATTTGGTGAATTTGACACAAATGACAATTTATTCATTTAAATACTCAAACGTCAGGCTACTTCAGCACGCATAGCACCTAGTTACTGGAGAAAAACTAAATATTGGATGCCAAACTATTTACTGTGAGACATTTTTGAGGGAATGAAACACTGAGACTCAACAGCAGCACTTAAAATTATAACTGGGGTTATTTTTAGCTTATAGTAAAAATGCTACACAAAGTGAGCCCAGTAAACTTTTCTAAAGCAAGGAAAATATGGAAGTCCCCTGTTATTAGAGTGGGAGGATGGAGCTGAATCAAATGAGAGTTTGTAGGAAACGGGGAGGCATTTTTTTAGCTAGTAACCCAGTAATCATTTTTGGGAAGGGTGGGAACCAAGCTAAATCTCTGCCTATGAGAGACACTTCCCACTCACAAGGAGCTTCTGAGGCCTAAGAAGCTGGATTACAGGCTGACTTCCAGTAAGATCGGGACTTCTAGGCCGCAATCTAAATGACTGAGGATTTAGTGTAATCTCAGCTTCGAGGAAGGGACTGCCACAGAGCACTGAGCAGAATCAAACTAACTGTCAATTTTGACAATTTGTCAAAAATGCTTTCATTGTCTGTTATTTCCTGGGATGCATTGAAGATAACAAATAAGAGACCAAACTACGCTACATAGAACAACCTCACTATCTTATTTTATCATTCAAACAGGATAGTTAGCCAACTAATTAAAAACATTTAGCTTAACTATAAAGACTTTTATGGCAGCAACAAGCCATAAACAAACCAGCAACAAACCTTTTTGAAGCCTTACATGCTCACTAAGACTACATTTAGGCCTATTTTATTTTTTCTAAATACTGCAAAATTGTAAATTAAAAAGATTTTATACATATATTTAAAACTTATATTTATTAATGTGATGGCAAAGCAATATAATATGCTGATTTGGTGCTCAAGCAACATTTCTTATTAATATCAATGCTGCTTAATATTTAAGTGGAAACTTTTTCTTTTGTCGAATAGAACAGCATTTATTAGAAATGCATATCTTTTGTAACATTATAAAAGTTATTTATATTTCTATCATGGAGGGATTTGCATGGTAATGTTCATGACAATGTGTTCTGTCTTATGTCAGAATAGATCTGATATGCTGCTGTATGTACCAGGACTTCCCAATTCATCCACAACATGTTGCTGTGAACATGTAAGGAATACTGCTTATACACAAATAACATATTTGGAATAACCCCCATATAGCATACGTGAATCACCCCACAGCACAGCATCTATACAGGTGGAGCTGGGGAAGGTGGAGGGTTCTGCAACTGCTACTGCAAGCACTAGTCATATATTTGAATGCTGAGCTGCGATCTCATTGGCTAAGAGAGGACCAATCACTCATGTGATAATGACGCCATTGGGCACGTTCGACTTGCCACAATTCGTGCTGAAGTAAACATTATCCTAAAGTAATGATTCTCGGTGAATTGGTGTTTTTTTCACCATATTAAACATGAAAAATAAAAACATGCTAATTATCATTTTAAATAACTTCTGCTGGGCCATAATGATAATACTATTAAATGCAAATAACACATTGAATGTGATTTATTCAGTGACATATGCAAAACAGAAGCATTGGCCATGTGTCTACACACTACAGATACAAATGTGTGTCAGCTCCTAAAGCACATCACTTAACTTCAATATTGTATGTCCAATTTACCCTCCCCCAAAATCCACATCCATACACACACAGGCTCCTAGGCTCCGCTAAAGCTACAATGGCAGAAAGCAGTGCTGATGGCCTAATGGTCTTTTTTTGCCTCTGAATTAATGTGCTTAAGTGCTCAGCTAAATGTTTCAGGCAGGGCTACTAGGTTTATAATGCTACATTTATCTAGAACGTTGACTGTGGCATTACAGTATCTGTCATTCTCTAAGCTCCACGCTTTCAAAAAAACATTCATCTATTCTTAAGGACACATAATCTTGCTAATTTTACATATGGCTTTTGTCATATAAGGTTTTGACTCAGAGGAAGATAATGTCTAAAGAATGTTCTCAATAAAGCTGGATAAGGCTAGGCTGAGAGCCGATGCATGTCTTGTGTTTTACTGCTGGAGGTAGAACAGAAACGCTCACCACATCGTTTCAAGAGAGCCACTGGACCGAAAGTGAACATCTCCCCTAAAGCATCTCTTTCTTTAATAACCACATAAATTAAACATAGGCCCTCACAGAACATCTTTGCAGGGTTTCCACATAAACCAACCCTTCATAATAAATGATCAGTGAGCATCACTACTTCTGCAATCGCTCTTGCACACTTGCACACAATGAAGCAAGTGTTCACACTTGCTCCCAACTGGTGGCAGGCAACCCAAAAAAACAAATATGCACACAATGTATACACACACACACACACATTTATATATATATATATATATGTAAGTATGAATCTCATCAAGTTTTTTTAAGCATTTTATATTTATTGCAAAATAATAACAGTTTTTCAATTTTATCTGTTAACTTACGTTCAGCTTTAATAACTTTTTGCATTTTCTGGATCATCAGTCGTTCAGCTCAGAAAATATTTGTCTCAAGCACTGAGATTTTTTTTTTCAATTTTCGCAAGCTGATTACTCACTAAAAACTCAACAGATCATGTTTTCATGACATTTCAAGTCGTATTTTGACATAAAATGGTTATATCTAAATGTGCGAGTTGCCTACCTAATGTTTTAAAATTAGTTTTCACATTAATGCTGTTTGATTTTTTTGTTCAGACAGATTTGCGAACGCAAAACACGCACGAACACAAGCGGCAGTATTGATCACATTGCATGAACCAATCGTAGCCAATCATAACCAGCCATTTCCAATCATATTGCGCTGGAGGCACTGCCTCCTCTCACGTGACTATTCCTGACTCACCACATGCTTTTGGGGTTCTGTTAAAACACAATGGGCTCAAGGGAGGTTGGTTAAATAAGTGAACTATTTGGACATCTTAAGTGTATATTTAGGATAGGTTTTAAAAGGTAGGAGAGAATACATCTCATATATTTTTTGTTCATATCATTTCACTATTTCGTGAATTTATCTTTTATTTAGTCTGACAGATGTCAGCAAGGACAGGTTTTGTGCAGCATGAAATCCTTGAAAAACATAAAACTAAACAAGATAAAAGAAAATATGATAGACTACATTAAATATGGGTACGAGGACATACACAATTTTTCCAGACTACAATTTGATTATTTATTAGAGATTAATATTAGGCCAACTGTATGTTATATGATATTATATTTAATACTAATCCGTTCTAATATTTGGTCTTTTGAGGACTTATAGGTAACTTCACCACTTAATGTCCTGGAGCAAAACCAGTAGTGATCAACCGGGCTAGATATGTGACACAAGCATCTGATCAGATGGGGTATACACACAAACAGCATCATTCAGTTCATTCCAGATTCATCCTAACATCTAAACATATGCAAACAGTGTCCAAATGATGGCATTTATGCCAAATTAATCATCTCCAGGCATGTCCTTCAAACATTTAAACCTTGCATTAGATTGCATTAGACAGAATTTCACACTGACCTGATTTTGTATCCAGTCACATGAAGCCCAGAGTCACTGTGGCTCTGTGGTAGGCAGAACTGGACAGAATGAGCATCCATCTCTCAAACAGATCTGTACCACACTACTGGACCTCTAACCAAACCTGCTAACCAAATTCATCTCAAACAAATACGTAAAATAGACCTAATGTAGTACAGCACAACAGATGCGCGCTTCCCACCAAGCAAGCTTTATATCATCTAGGGATTCGTTCCAAGATTAAATAAGCATTTTCAAACGTCATAATCCCATCATATCCTCAAAAAAACGCAAATGACAATCCATACATTTGTTTGATCTCTACTGCTGCGGAAAAGTGAAGAGAAAGTACAAGAAATAGAAACAGGTTCAACAGTGAGTGGTCAATAGTTGGGTCCCACTAACTAACACCCAGGTATCACAGCATCAGGTTTTCCTCTGTAAGGGGACGGCCTGACTGTGGATGTGTGTTGTTTTGTCTAACCCTGAGGGGGATTACCTCATGACTGCCCAACCCCCCACCCAGCTGTGACAGAGGAATTGAAAACGAGACACTGCTTGCTAATGCTATTGCCGGCACACACATTTCATTTACTATTTCTAGCAAGGACAGCACACATTTAAAAAAGACAGTGTGGGCAGCCGACAATTCACGGCCGAAATCATTGAACCAAATGTTTTGGGGGGTTGAAAATCATTGACTGAAACAGTGACATTTAATTAGCCCTTCTCCGATGGCGCGCTTTGACTGTGTCTGTGTCTAGGACGCTATGGCTCGGTTGACAATATCGTTTTCTCGTTTTTAAATCGACCTTCATGTTGATGAGCTGAGATACTTTAGTCCATGCTGCTTTCAGTTGAACAAACTCTAAACATTATTTAAGCTTTGTGCTTTGCAACTTTCATATGAAACAAAAATTAGAGCTCTTTAAATTAATAACAGTGTGTTAGTCCTGTAGAGCCTCAGTTCTGTTGAGCTCTAAATAAATCATAATTTCTCTTAATTCATTCAATTTGTGTTTGAGTTAAAGATGTCAAACAATGATGTAAACAATGCCACTTAACATTACTTTCAGCTCATGTAAAAGCCATTCAATAACCATTAGTCAGCATTACGCACTGCATTTTTAATATTATTTTTATTATTCTTTTTTAAAAGGGTAGCTTAACCAAATGTCATTATTGACACTCAAGTTGTTCTAAACCTTGCTGAGTTTGACTTCCTCAAAGTCAGTGGACACTGTCAAAGGTTTCCCATATTTTTTTTTAAATACCTTTGTGTTCAAGAAGAAGAAGTGAAAGCATATGGATTTTGTTATGACATAAGGTTTGGGTAAATTATGATGCAATTTAGATTTTTTGTTAAACTGTCCATTTAATGTATTTTTAAATGCATCTGTAATTTAGACAAGTTATTATCACAGCCACTGTTTATAATAAACTGTAATAGACATTGCGGACTTAATAGGTTATTAAATTAAAGAATTGATTATTAAATAAAATTTTAGCTTGTCAGCTAAATGAAAACTAATTTCGGTACAAAAATAATAATTTAAAACTGTTTTGTGACTTTGCTGCTCAGGAAGTTCACACACAGCATACGGATCTGGTATGAGAGAGGAATCACAGCATTAAATTGACTTCTTATTAAAAATGTATGTGGCAGGTCACGAAACGGACGGTCAGCCAGCCTGTCACTGACACACATTTAAAGAGAAACCAGAGCACACTAACCGTACTTAGGTCAGCATTTCTTTACACAAACATGGCTTTCAAAGAACTGTCAAAATGAGATGGTTCAGCACTCTAAACTTCTTTAAATGATGACACAAGTCATATGAGACACGCTAATATGATATGGAAAGTGCAGCATTGTATAAACCCAAAGGAAAAAATGTAAAGGGTCTTAGGACTCTGAAGAACTGAGAACGATTCAGAACATAAAACAGATATTTTACACACTTTATATTGAAAATACGTTGTACACATTGGAGTCCATTGATTTTTATTATTGATCAAATTAGCTGAGCGTAATAAGTTTGATTAATTAGCTTTTAAATTAGGAGTGACACACTCGTAAAAGTTTAATAGTTGCTGCTAAATTTACACGTTAAGAGACTTTTATCAGAACAGACAACTTCTAGAAGCAGGCAAAACATATATAGAGAGACATGCTGTTCGTTAGAATAAGCCTAGACATCAGATCCCGATATTGAACTAGGAAGCAGTTTCCTTGGTGATGAGAAAAGTGGACAAATGGCCTGCACCCCTCCCCCACGCTCTGGTCACTGTATACCAGGTGCGGGACACTCTTAACTAATCCTTATCCTTAAAGGAAAATACTTTGAATCACCAGCGCGCTGGCAATCAGTAGCGAAAATAGGTCTGTACTGGGTTACACTCTTTTTAGGAGACAAATATAGAAGCCGGAGGGAGAAAGAAAGAAGAAGGAGCTGTGTAGTCAGTCTAGTTTCAACAATATTCAAGTATTGCTTTGCCTTCACTATGTTACCATGTGTACAGTCTCGAATACCAAGGGTGACTTGTCACTGTCAGTACTTTCCAAATGCAAGAGATCCCAAATTGAGGCTGAACCACAGTTTTGTCCCTGCATGGCACATGGCTCCAGCTGATGTTGACTGCATGGAGTTCTTCCCAGTTGTGGGACATCATATTCTCATTTCCTGTAAACTATCTTGCCTAACTCCTTTGTTTTTTCTGGTTTTAAGTCTCCATTAAGCCAAGAAATCTCGAAATATTCTGGCTCACGTTGCAGCAAACATCTTTTCTCCATGCACATTCAAAACATCCACACTAAAATGCTGTGCTGTACATCATCTTGCCCTAAAACAGTCTGCCAGAAACAGATGAGGGATAAAAACTCACAATGCAGACTAAAAACTCCAACACGGTGTCCTGGTTTCTTATTTAAACCCATGTTTTTTTTTTATGCAAAATGACTCATCAGTAAAACATGGAGTGGGTTTGGGACTCCTGCTCTGTAGCTATTGAACCCAAGCACGTTTTTGTAGATTAATAAGCTCATTCCACAGAGGGAACAGCGGGTGGGGAAAACAATTATGATGAAGTAAACACAAGCTTCTTTTTTTTTTAACCGAAACGTCCAGTAATCCTCAGAGGAACAGGGTAACAAGAAAAACCACACAGGACAAATTCTTACCCATAGTCATCAAACGAATGCATATTCGGAAGTTGAAGCTCCGTAGACACCGAGGAGAAAGAAAATTCCTCACAGCCGGATGAAACGAAAAGAAAACAGGGAATAGGAGGGGGGATCAGAGAGAAAATATACTGTGCCTAGTTCATCCCTCATCCTCTCAGCTAGGTAAAACACAGAGCACACTCATTCCTGAGATAAAATACTGCAAGAACAAGGAGTGTGTGAGAGAGAGAAAAGAGGGTGAAGGAGGGTAGAAGAAGAAAACGAGAGAATGAGAGAGAGAGAGAGAGAGAGAGAGAGAGAGAGCAAGGGAAGCATGTGACAGATATGGACCAGTCACCTTGTCCTGCTCACATCCATTCTTATCCACTCAAAGGATTGGAAGGCGGTCTGTGCCTTAAAGGAGTCTCTCTCTACAACAGAAATACAGAGCCACATGATCTTTAAGACACACACATATGCTTTCCAGAACAAACAAGAAGACTGCTGGTATTCGCTTAAAGAAAAGAGGTCTTGTTTAGGTTAAATCGCTCAGTTTAGGGATTGTGTGTGTGTGTGCAGATAAACCTACAACTTTATGAGCACCCACAATCATTTAAAATTTTCAATGTGGACCAAAAGTACCATGGTTTTATTTATTTAAAGGATTTTATTATTTAAGATTCATTCAAATTAATCAAACTAATAACTCTAAAACTAATAAAAGTTTATTTGACCAATTACAACAATCGACATCTTAAGAAGAGCCTGTACATAACATGTAAAAAAGTACAAACAGATATTATGGCCACCAATTAAGAATTTGATCCCAATTCCCATCACTACATTAATTTGTGTTCACGTTTTCCTTAATAATTCATTAATTACCAAGTTTTTTTAAACTGTGGTTAATTTTGAGCCTTATTTGTTCTCTTGTTTTATATTATTCATGGGTCACTCTGTAATATATATATTTAGATATTTTTTACCTGTTTTAATCTATTTTAATTGTCACCACAATTCAACTAAAACTACGGGATCAAGTTCTTAATTCCTGACCATAATATCTTGTTTTATCACCACATATACACATGCTCGGCTCCATACATGACATTCATTTCTCATTGATTTGTCTACAATGGTTGCATTGTAAGAAAACCTCCACAAGGAGTGAGCGATTCTTTTAACTTCTCGTCTCTAAAAGCCTACAGGATATACTCTGCATGCTCTAAAAACAGCATTTATTTCTGCAGATACCCAATATTTCATAAGCTGATAATAATAACACTTTTAAGAATGACATATATACTGTGGCTCAATAAAACCACGCTGTAGTAAAAATGTGCTTGTGCTGGCAGATGAGGCTCTTGGTTCAGGGAAAACAAGCAAATCAATACAGCTGGATTTGATACATCTTTGAGGTCTCTGAAAAATTACGCAAGAGGTACCGCTACAAGGAAAAACATTTGCTTTAGCTCTGCAAGTCAAAGAAATGACAATATCATCACAGATTACAGAGAACAAATTGAGCATAACTGACAACTAGCAAGTCGGACAGAAGCGTTTTAACCTGAAGAGACAACTGGCATGTGTAACATTCAGATGTTTCTTCTTCTATATACTGTTGACACCCATATAAACCTCAGAGCTAATCAACTGATCTCATACCTATTGTATAAACAGCTCATTTCATACGTTCACTGCTTCCTGCCAACATGGGAGTGAATGCTTTAACCTTGCCATATTGGAGCTCTACTGCTAAAAATAGCCTACATTGTGAAGTAAAGACTTCTGCTCAGAGAGTCAAGGGTTGAATAAATCATTCTACTGAACCAGTTCCTGTTGGCAAGAACGCAGGACGGTACAATTTAAGACTTCCTTCTAGTCCAGACAGAGGGAGAATAAAGGACAGCGAAAGTGGAAACATGCATGCTCTCTATACACTTGTGGATCTCAAAATATATGTACACAAGTTAGTCATTCAAAATTTCTTAATAAGGGATTAAACTGCATTTAACACTGTTTTGGCTTCATTTATTTTTCTTAAAAAATCTTCACCTTAGGTTCATTTTTGTCTAATTAGATTAAAAAAAAACATTGTTTGGATTAATTTCACTCAGCACCATGCACTTTATTGATGACTAATTCTTACATTTTCTACACTTTGAGAATTACAGTTGTTTAGTGATAAATGTTGTCTGTGATTTTCATTCCAGATAAGAAGGAGATGTATTTGTTGCCAAACCCCGACTAAGCATGAATACAATAGCCGTCATCACCAGGTTGACTCTGAACACAACCGGCGAATATTCACAGCACGGGCGGAGACGTGCGCGCGCGCCGCTCCATTCACTTTACGATTGAAATAAAATACAGTGTGTGGTCACGTTAATTCCCGCGGACAGTTCGGTTGTCCCGGCCATCAATGCTCTACATGTCGACACGGAATAAGGGTTAACGCAAACCCAAACACTGTCAGCAGAACAGAAAACAGGTGGAGAATCTGCTCTCTCATAACAGACCTCAGCGCAAGCTTTCGGCGGCTGTGTGCCAAACTCTGTGAGCTGACTACTCATAAAGCGAGGGATCCATTTCTAGGCGTGTCCTTAGGAGCGTTAGTGAATGAATCAATGATTCATAAGAATCGTTTAAGTTTACGGCTCTTCATATCCTTACATAACTGATTCATATTGATCAGAGTGGGAAGTGTACATTTGCATTTAATTGTTTGTACTTTCTGAAGGAATAGGAACATTTCAAAATTATTAAATTAGTTCTATAAAATGTTCTTTTTGTTCATTAAATTAATCACGTCGAATGAAAACTGGACATCTCGTGGGAACCTACAACGATAGACACAGATGAACAATATGGTCAGAATAATAATTTTTCCAACTACAGAAATTATTTTAAAAACATTTTTTAAGAAAGACAAAATAACTGCAGCTCTTTAAAAAGTTGAATATTGTATAACTACAGTATAACTATAATTGTCATTCTTGATACAAACACTATTTTCTGGAGACCGATTTGTTGCCTACAAATGGCAAAGTCTAACAAGACTTAGGCTAGGCCTATTTTAATCTCGAAAACCAATTAAACCAATTAGTTAAGTAAATGCTTTACTGACTCGCAAAACACATTGAAAGGCCTTTCGCTTGTCGCCGCCTACTGGCGTAACGGTGAACCGCCCCAAAAGAGTCACTGAACGAATGAGTGAACGGATCTTTTTCATGAACTGATTCCAAAAGATTCAAATCACTGAAAAGAATCTGAATTCCCACTGGACACCCACATCGCTGTCTAGTTAGGGAGCTCACAGGGTTTGAAACACACCCAAAGGCTGTGATTAACAGTGATAACACTTATATGTATATAGCAATAGCTATATTTATATACACCAATGCAAATTAATGTACAAATGTATATTTACATGCGGTGTCAACACATTGGGCTGCTTACCTCATTTTCTGATGATATCCCCACGAATATATATGGATGCAATAAATAATTCAAAAGGTGGAAAAAAAAGAAACAGCAAAGCCACAGAGGCGAGCCGCTGAGTGTAAAGCTATCGGCGCATAAATATGTATTTTAATGACTATAAATACAACACGTGTACTATTCCATTAAACAATGGTCAGCTTGAATGTAATATGCTCATCCAGCGATGCACAGCCAGTCCTTGGATCAGAAGCAATGCAGATGTCTCGAAAGATCTACAGCATATCGCTCTCGGTCACCACAGCGGAATAAAACATATCCCATGTTTAGCTCATGGTCGCGCCTACAACATCGATCTGAATTGCGGCCAGCAAACGTGCACTGAAGTTGCCATTTTCCTCCACCGTGTTATGACAATGAGAAAGGAGCTTATGGGGATAGTGTAAGACCAAACGCGCAGAACAGCGACTGCTGGTGGCCAAAATGCCGCATTGCAACTTCCTCCGAGCCCTGCAACAGCGGGTTACAGTTATTCCTCCTCTCTTCCTGTTATTTCGTGCTCATTTGGTTCTGTTGTATAAACAGACATGAACAAACTACTTTGTTTGATGGTAAATTATGTTTATGACCATGTCTGCTGCTGGCCAGGGCATCACAGTGCACAGTGTAAAGGGTTTGGAGAATGTGTTTTCAATATGACTTGTTCCCTTAGGGTGGTGGTTGTTTGAAGCACGCATGATTACTAAACCTTTTTTAGGGTGAAAGAACTGACTTTCCCGTTTTATTATACATTCATATAATGTAATATTGTAATGTGGTTGCAGACATTATAGATCACTCCAACCTTGATCCAACAAACCTATTTGGTCAAAAACAAAGCTTTCTCATATTTCACAGAAGGACTAACATGTTTTGCTTTATTTTTATGGCTATGCCATATATGCGACAATGAAAATGGAAAAATAGGTTAGACAGTTACAAACAAGCTTGTGCATGCTTAGTTTTATTATTAATACTACAGTCGTTTGACTAGAACTGTTCGATCATGTTTCTCAAGCGGAGGTTATGAAAATGGAGCTTAACTCTAACGTAAATGTTCACTACATGATGGCATTTAGTTAAGCTAGTTGATGCACAAAACAGATCTGATGCCAGACTGAGGATTAAACTAAATCAAGTGATTGATGGCTGTAGTGATTTAACAAGTGAGTGAAGGTCTTGATCATTTTGCAGCTGTGTTTCCCAGACTCATGCTATTTTTCGTCCTTGAGAAGATTTTGCTGAACTTCTATTACAGTTGAAACACCGTAAGTATTTGACTACGTCAGATAAAACAAATTCATCGGAAGGTGGCTGCAATGCCGCAACCTACCATGCGGTGGCAGCAAACGTTAATAAAAGATCATTACGAGCAAATTTTAGTACAAAATGATGGCTAACGTGCAATTTATCAAAACACAGTCTGATGGTGTTTTTAAGACTCTAAACGGTACCCCAGAAGTTACAACAGTGTTATGATTGGTCAGTGCTTTGAGCACATATACTGGTCTAATATAAACTGGACTGGACTATTTATCCCCTATGTGCTTTGGCATCACATTTAACTTTGTACTGTAGAGCAGATTCTTTAGTTTGTTATTCAAAGCTAAAGAGGTTTCCATCACAAAACATCTCTTTCATAGCCTAGGAAACGCGTGAGACACTCAAAACAGAGTCACACAATATTGGTGTCCTGAGATCAATTTAAAGGCAAATAAAATTGAGACCCCACATTACTCTGTAGCCGATGGCCCCCACTTTTGCTTTTCCAAGCCACTTGATCCTACAAAAATAAGGAGTTTCAGTGTGACAGTGGTTGCTTTACACCACACGCCACTGCATAACACTCATGTCCTTCCCTCCTGTAGAGATTAAGTGGCTGTCGTCGCATAAGAAGTTAACATTGGTGACGTGGCTGCTGTGTCCACCGTAGATGTGACTAGGAGCCTGTGGAAGTGGAAGAGAAATAATACCATATATTAGCATTATTTGGCACTATCCACTATCTATCTGATGTGTAAGATTTAGTGCTGGTTCTTACTCGGAACTGAGAGCAAGGGAACGAGAAAAGGTGAACTTTGCCAAAGTCATCTCCGGTGACGAGCAGCCTCTTTGCATTTGAACTGCACACAGCATTGATATCAGTACCATCTGAGCCGTCCGGCCACAGTCCTGGAGAGCAACACAAACACAATATACTGCATTTCAATTCCGTATGTGTTTATGGCTGCACACTTACATTCATAAGAGACAAGACTACTAAACCTACGCTCTTATGCAGTTATGGATACCTGAGGAAGACTATGATTTATTCAATTTAGCTATTATTGTAAATAAAGCTGGTTTTAAAGAATCATTATTTTACACTGCAATCCACGAAATAAAATATTAACCTTACCGAACACATGGAAGCCCAGAGTACAAGTGAAAGTGGCCCATTCGATATCCCGGGTGGTCTCTACACTCACTACTTGCTTACACACAGAAGGAATCCCTGAAAGATAATAATAATGTGTATCGGTGAATGCATTTATAGTATATACAGACACATTTAACTCAAACAGGAAGCCAGGTCAGTTAAGGGGCCTCTAGATTACCTTAAATGTTTACAAATAATAATAATAAATAAATAAATAAGCTAAGCATATAAAAAAGCATTTTTGTTTTCTTTGAAGAACCAGTAGTCCCACAATCTAGGAAAACATGAATTTATGATTTTATATGTGCAATTTCTAGACCTGGAAATATTATATATATATATATATATATAGTTTAAAAAAGGGCATTTTTATTACACTGTCATATAATGTTATATATATTTTTTATAATAAATATTTACATAAGAAATAAAATTTCTGTCCTATAAAATATTGCTTCACGACTGGACAGGTTATGTAAATTCATTAGCTTTCCTGAAGGTTAAATATGGAAATCCTTGGAGTCTAAAGGGTTGAGAATCAATGTTGAGCATTTCCATGTAACCGAGTTAAATTTAGCCATGCTTTGCTTATTCAAATGCATTGATTGAAATACAAATTAACTGGCAGTGCAACTGTCTGTTTTACTCTGCTTTCACAGCAAAGATACTTATAGTTAGATACTTATAGACACTCACAGTACAGGATCTCATAGTCCCCTGAGTTGGATACCAAGTACTGAGAATCCACAGACCAATCCAGATGGGTGATGAAACTAGAATGACCCTGTGAGCAATAACAGACAGAGGATACAAACATAAAAAAACCACATTCATTTGAGGAAACAGATGTGTGCTTGTGTCTATATGAACAGAGAAAAATATGGAAGTGTTTATATTTCATTAAAACAACTGAAAGGCTAAAATATAAATAAAATTATTATTCATTTGCTATACAAAAAAAGTCATATTTTTGCATAAGCACACACTTACTGAGCACTTTCCAACTCTACTGTATTTCTTTCCATTTTCTGCCACAGCATAAATGTAGATGTAATTGTCGTGTGACCCGATCGCAAGGAAATGACCATCTGGAAAGAATAACAGAGGGTTTTCAACTTAATCAATTGCAGAGACTCTAATGAGTGCTAGTTTTTGGCTTTACTTTACTTAGTTTTTTTAAAATTTACTCTAACCTGGAGAAAAGCGCATAACCGACAGCTGTTCGTTCCCGTCCGTGTGCACCGTGACCAGATCCTTCGATTCGGTATCGAGGACAAGCCACCTGCACAGATTGAAAATGAGTGAAAGGACAATATTAAACACATGGGTCTAAAGAAACTTGAAACGTTAGCCTCTTCATCCAAAGCCATTATCAGGATTCTTAGTGAAGAAAAAAAGAAATCAGCTGAACAATGCCACTGGGATGCTATTGTGTTCCTGTTGCATTAGCATAATAATAAGTGTTTGGGTCTTCTATGTAACACTCTATTAGACCCCTTTTCTGAATTGTAATGATGTGTCAGGGACACCATTGATGAAAAGAAATGGCCTCACCTGCCCGTTTGCGTTCCTATAGCAACTGTCGCTCCAGAAGGGTGTAAGCCGGCCGACTGTGCGGCGTCCTGTCCGTGAGGGAAACACATACAAGCTCAATCAAACATCCTGTCAACACAAATACAGTTACATCTCAGCCCAAGGAACGGCAGAGCACATTTCATTACAGCTGCAGTAGTGACAAGGGGTTCAATAACATGAAACTGATGTGTGAACCGTGAGACGACACTCCGGTAATGTAAGTGAAACCTACCGAGGCGGGCTGCTCACCTCCAATGTTTTGGTCCAGATGGGCTGATGAGAGGCAGAGTCCCATAGGCAGACGTGCTTGTCATGACCACAGGTGAGGAACTGATGCTTCAGCGGATGTACCGTCAGGCCCCATAACTCATCTGTGTGGCCCTGACAATCACACGGGCAACAGACATCAAGAGCAGAGTGGGTGACAGCAACTTGGTTTGAATTTTAAAAGAAATTAAAATTCTGTCATCAATTACTCACCCTCGAGTACTTCCAAATCTGTATGAATTTCTTAGGAAGATATTTTGAAGAAAGTTTGTACCAGGTTGTTTTGTGTCACCATTGACACCCATAGTATTTTTCTTTTCCTACTATGGAAGTCAGTGGTACCCAAAACAGCCTGTTTACAAACTTTCTTTAAAGTAACTTCCTTTGAGTTCAGCAGAACAAAGAAATTCATACAGGTTTGAAACTTGAGTAAATGATGACATAAACTATTCCTTTAAGTTTCGAAGAAAGTTTGGAACATCAAATGTATTTTGTTTTAGAACCAAAAACTCAATTACCCTTTTACCCTAAAATGTTTCAATGTGCTTCAACATAGAAGGGAATGAATTGCGTCCTACAAGATTTTCAACAGGGCCAGAGACACATTAACTAACACTACTAGAGATTTGACGTAATATAATAATGTACAGTATGAAAATTAATGTTCATTCTGAGATTTGCTAAAAGTTATTAAATTATTTTGAATAACTTAAATTTATATTTTATTTAAAACATTAATTATATACTAAATGTAATATACAATTTTTTTTTTTTATTATAACGATAATTATTATTCTATAATAAATTAATTGTATAGATTAACTCAACGTTAGATCATAAGATAAATCTGTCATGCTTTTTAAAGGTTGTTTTAGGAGTCTCTTAAATCAGGTTTACATGTATGCAAGGTCAAAATCAATAGGTTTCGACCATACAATATTTGGTTGGCTGTTGCTAGAAATGAACCTATGTGGCTGAAGACTGCTTTTGTGGTCCGAAGTCACATTTTATAGACAATATAATCACAACAGAACTCAGAAAACACTGGATACTTGTGCATACTCATATTGACCCTACACTGGTTAACTTACCTGGGTGATGGGTATGAACTCCCCATCCAGACTGCCTTGCAGTACATAGTTTTTGGTAGTGCCAATAAGAACCGTTTCTCCCCGCCCTTCAGCCACAGTCCGAATAGGGCCATATAACTCAGGCACCTGAGAGTAACATACAAAATAGCTGGTAAATGATGTCCGCCTGCTTGATCGGTACTATCATTCAAGCATACAAATGCATACTGCAAAATGATACCTATGTAGATGCCTTACCTCCACCGTCTGAATCTTTTGATAATTCTCATCCCAGGAGATGAGTTTACGATCCTTTCCGCCTGAGACTAGCTTCCCATTTCTCAACATGCAAAGTGCAAAGACGCTTGCCTCATGTGCTCCCTGAATGGCCAAGCTAATACGATTAGATCCTGTCAACCATGACCAGAAAACAAGCATTATTCAAACAGAAAAACATTTGTACATTAGACAATCAAAGGTGTTCACAGCCTACACGAAAAGAGTCTTATTGATCTGTGTAAAAATTAAGCACAATCTCTCTTTTATTATCACTAATAAAGAGTCTTTTGTTGGCAGCAGGGTCAACCTTAGATAACACACAGCTGTTATGCTGTACAGCATTCATAACTGTATTTCATAAAGAAGATATTTGACGCAGTTCAATGGAGGTAGGTTTTTTACAAAACATTCAAATAAATCAGTAAATAATAATAAACCATTTATTCTTTTACCTTTGCCCCACACAAGTATATTTCCACTGGAGTCTCCAGTGATGGCGTCGCCATTTTCTGAAAAAGTCACACACAATACAAACTTGGGCTTCTCTTGTTTCTGCAAGAAACATAAATATGACTTTATTTTTAAAGCAGAAATGCAATAGATGTATCACACAAGACAGAGATGACATGTTTTCAATTAGTCCACAACCACACTACCAGTGAAATGTTTTCTAACTGAATTTACGTTTCTCTGGATCTTGAGAGCCATTGGATTTAAAGGCGTAAACTTTTTGTAAAAAAAATGTATACTTTAGCAAAGTTGCATTAAACTGAACAAAAGCTGATATAAGGTAATATCGCAACAAAATTCTACTTTAAATAAATGCTGTTCTTTTGAACTTTATCTTCATCAGATAATCCTGATAAAATGCATTATGGTTTTCACATAAAATGTTAAGCAGTACAACTATATTCAATGTTGATGATAAGAAATGACACTGAAGACTGTAATGTCTGCTACAACAATCAGCTTTGCCATCACGTGAATAAATTACATTTTATAATTAATATTAAAAATTATTAATATAATAAATATATATATATATATATATTAAAGTACAAAAAATGTAAATGTATTATATTTAATTTATTTATATATTTTAAATGCAATAACCTTTTTCAGCTATTATAAGAGACTTCTTTCAAAAACATTACCAAATCTTACCAACTACGAATGACAAAGCATACATTTTCTTACAACAGTAATATTTTAGTTATTTTTTAATAACGTTAATCCCAGAAGCTAAATAGATTTGATTGTATTTTTGCTTACTACACAATATAACTCACACTTCCTTTTGTGTCATTTCATAGTTTTGATGACCCTACTATTATTCCTAGAAGTATAAAACAGTAATATTAAAGAATGCGTAGATGTGTCTAAACCTTGCATCGTGTGCTAGTGTGCATCGTGTACATGCACATTTCATCATATCTGAACATGCAATCTGATATATTAAAAAAGTGAAAAGATTCACTGAGTTTGACCACAAAGGCTTATGACAGCTTACCTCAAAAAGACCCTGTTTTTTCACAAGAGTTCCCTTTTCTAATGACCAGAAGTAAAGATGTGACTTCCCACAGGTTACAATTATATTAGCATCTGTCGGGTGGAAATCAGCAGCAAAGACTGACTCATTGGAGCACTGTGAGGGCAGAGAAAGAAAAGTCACGAAGAAGCACAAAAAAGGGAATCAGTTCATTTCTGTACGCCTCTTGTTGACAATATCCATCCTGAACAGCACTCACCTTGACTTCAGCAAGTCTTTCCTCCCTCTGCCAGTCCCACACAGAGAGGATGTGGTCATTGGAGTCGTCCACAACACACAACCAGCTTCCACCGTTCTGAATGTTTGAAAGACATTTTATCACTCTCAACCTCTTTTGATAGATATATTTAAAGAGATCGTTCACCCAAAGAGGAAAAGTCAGTCATTTGCTCACCCCTTAAATTGTTCCTAATTACTAATTAGTTTCTTTCTTCTGCTGAACATGAAAGATGATATTTTGAAGATTGTTGATAACCAAACAGTACAGTTCCACAGTATTTATTTTTTAATACCATAAAAGGTCAATGCAGTTTGGTTGCCATCATTCTTTACTATAGCTTATGTTTGGAACAACTAGTGGGTGAGTAAATGATGATTACATTTTCATCTTCGTGTGAACTATCTTTTTAAACTGACCAGGCTAAAGAAAATCCCACCCAGTACTCATAATAAAGACCAGTTTGTTTGATGATTCAAAGAACTGTAGGCTGTATTTTGCGGTTTCACATGAGAACGTTTGTTTGCTAACGTTATACAGAGTAACTTGTTCTTACCGACTTTGAGAAGGAGAGGCAAACCAGAGCTCGATCAAAGAAACCGGTTCCAAGGATGTGCAACGTGTTCAAACTCACAGAGTCCCACACTCGCACGTGAGGAGCCAAAAGCTGCCAGACACAGACAGACACACTGAACATGTTAAACAAATTCAGCTTGAAGCGTGTGAACGTAGGTTCTTGATCCTCAACATGTTATGACAGACACTTGAGGCGCATGCAATAACTAGGAGATTTATTTAGGCTGGATCGAGCCTTTTATAGTAGGAATAA
Organism: Enteromius afrohamiltoni; assembly: GCA_034779775.1. Classification (NCBI taxonomy): domain Eukaryota; kingdom Metazoa; phylum Chordata; class Actinopteri; order Cypriniformes; family Cyprinidae; genus Enteromius; species Enteromius afrohamiltoni. Next base: position 12,652,423 of record JAUYWG010000053.1, read on the forward strand.
GCTATTTGTGTTTATCATTGACACCGGTTTAAAATGACTGATCTTACTTTTCCATCTGAGGATGTGCCAGCCACTTGTCCTGTTGCTATGGTGATTTTATCAGGATGGACAGCGAGGCTGTAGGGGAAGACAAAAGAGGTGAAAGATGTAGGCAGCTGGGACTGTTGAAGAGCCGATGACACAGCAGTGAGAGGACATCACACTTTTTTGTCTCTGCGAGTCAGTGCCATCACAACACATTTTATCTTTGACGTATCTCATGACTTTGAGCATTATGAGTCACAGGACTGATCGTAAACACACAAAACTGATCATGAACGTCTTGGTTAATGGTTGCTCTTCATGCTTTTCTTGCTCAAGGCCTTTGGCTTACAATGAATAGCCTTGACCTTCTGTAAATTCCTCAATATGAGATTTACTCAGCCATACACCATCATTTGTGTCGTACCATAATGTTTACGTCTCGACTGGAGACTGGCGGTCAAGAGGAAGTCATATTAACGTCATTATATTTGATCTAATGTCCTGATGGCTTGACTAAGTTTTTAACGTTGAGGCCATTCATATTCACTATTCAAAAGTTTAGAAAAATATGATTTTGAAATTAGTTTGAAAGACATCTCTTATGCTCACCTTGCATTCATTTAATCAAAAATACAGTAATATACAATAATATTATCCTTCAGAAATCAAAAAACTGTACATGTCTTATGTATGAAAAAAGTGTATATGTGATACTTCTTTAAGATTTTTCGATAAGTAGAAAAAAAACTGAATTTATTTATTAATTTTATTATGTCTTTACTGTCACGTTTTATCAGTTTAATGCACCCTTACTAAATTTAAGAATTCGTTTAAAAAAGATTAAATTCAAATTAAAAACTAAAATTAAAAAAGTAAAAAAAGATTAAAAAAGATATTCAAACAGGAAAGGTCAAAAATGGGAATTTTTCTTGAAACTTCAATGTTAAGCATAACGTCACTAATTTTTTGCCATTTTATGCTTAAAGGATAATGCATTACTATAATTAAAATGTCTTGAGATCTCTTTTATCCCCCAAAATTAATGTGGTGTAACACAGAGGCAAAATTCAGACTGAGGGATGAAAGTGGAATGAATAATAAACTTCAGTGACACGACTAATGATAAATGTTCTGTAGAATTGCACATCAAAGCAGAAAATTAAAGAACGCTGCTCAGAAATCGTGTGTTCAGCATAGTTCTGAAAAATTATGCTGCAGAATATCTGAATAATTATTTAAGCTGTAGTATCTTTTTAGATGAGGCAGTTTTGAGGTGACAAAAAGATACTTAATGTACTGGTTCGATGAGTTTAGGATCAATGTATGCTACGATGAACAAATAGACGATGATGTCACAAATACAGAAATATAAGTCTTACCACTTGATATCATCAGTATGTCCAGTGTAGTGTCTTTGCAGTTGCTCATCCACATTATACAACACAACCACAGATGCGATGAAGTAAACCGTTTCCCCCGTCGGGAGCAAGTACAGGTTGGATCGACAGTCACGGCCCCGGTAACCATAGCTGAGTCATGGTTAAGAGCAAAAACTACTGTTGTTGAGCTAAATAGGAACAAATCTCAGCTATTAAGGGTGAAAGGAATTTTTTTTTCATTTTTTAGTTCTAGAAAGGTGCCAGCTGACCACTTTATATTTTATTTTGTTGGGCTTTAGATATCTTATATTTCTCAGTCTTGTCTACAAAGTTGTTTTCAGGCCATGTACCAAATGCACCATGGGTAAGAGATGCAGAAGACATCCCACTCTGACAGGCTGCAGTGCTCAGCAGAGCTAGAGAGAACACCAGGGTATAAGATCAGACATCCTTCATGCTTCAAAACTCATCTCTGAATGTGAATTAGGAATTAGTGCATCATAGTGAATAATTCTTTTGAGGTCCATGTTTCAGAAGCTTAACTTTATGCACAATAACACATAACTTAGACCTTGAAACCATGTCCATCAATTAGCTCATGACATTTTTACCAGCTGATTTTCTGTGTAATAATAAATCAACAGTTAACCTTACAGCGCTCAATACGAGAATCAATCTACATGCAGCTCAGTTTCTATTTCGCAAAGGATACACCCAGTCTAGCTTCAGTTTTTTAGGAGGCAAGTCAGCCTTTGTGTCCAGGCAGTATGTGTCCACCAGGTCTTTGGGCATGTACATGGTGATGGGTCGTCCTTTCAAATACATTTTGACATACCCTTCATCTAGAAAAAGCAACGTAGATGTTAAGAGCAAGAAAATGCATGAGCCAGTGAAGGACCACTGTGACATCTGTTGGGGTTAATATCATCTGATTCTGAGTAAAACAAAGACAAAAATATGGGGTCAGTACAGTTTATTTACTTGTTAGTTTTTGTTAAATAAATTAATACTTTTATTCAGCAATAAAATCAAAAGGGAATCAAAAGTTGTTCTTTTGACCTTTCAATCTATCAACAAAGCTAAAAAAAAAAACAGCAATGACAATAAGTAGAAATATTTTCTGAGCAGCAAATCAGCATATTAGAATGATTTCTGAAGGATCACGAGACACTGACGACTGAAGTAATGATGCTGAAAATTCAGCTTTTCCATCACAGGAATAAATAACTTTCTAAAATAATATAAAATACTCGCAATACTTATTTTATTGTCTAAATACAGTATTTCACAATAATGCTATTTTCACTGTATTTTTGATTAAATGAACGCAGCCTTGGTAAGCATAAGAGACTTCAAACATTAATCTCACTGACCCCAAATTTTTGAATGTTAGTATATTTTAAAATGTGATTAAATGTTAATCCAAAGACAAAATGAAATGCTATTATCCCAAAAGGAGGATTAAGAGGAATTGCAACAATGTTATAATACATGTTCTGAAAATGATTCAACAGATCAGTAAGATTTAAAGGAAATGTATTTTATTACGCGTAGTATTTAAAATACACTCAATTTAAAAGTAAAGATAAACAAAGCAAAGTCAAATGCAGAAGCATGTGAAAGCAGCAATTTCGTGCTTTGATAAATTAGCAACAGACACACAGTAAATTCACAGATAGGCATGCATGCAAACACAATGGAAAAGGTGATGTACAGTTTATAAAATGCACACATGAACAAAACAAACCTATTCAAAAGCAAAAAGACAAACGTGTGAAGATATACACAACATGAAACAAAACTAATTCAAAGAAACACAATCAAAACTAAACAGAACAAAAGACTCCATCTGACTATGTTTATGATAACAGCTTCTTTTTATTAGTAACAGATTTGAAAATACTGGCTGGGAGATTTGATTGGACTTCTGTAAGAGGGCATATCTAGGGGCGAGTGGACTAACTGAGAAGTACACTTCCTCAGAGGAAGGGTAAACGGCGGGACCTTTCGGCTTCCGAGTCGGGCCGTTCTGTCAGACAAAACTTTGGCCTCTGTTGGCGTGTTGGTGGACTGCGAGGGCACAGCTGATGTGGATTTGGGAGGCTCAGTGGATCCGCTCCTTTTTGACGGTCGGTGCAGGTAGATCTGCACGGTTACTAGGTGAAGTGGTCAAATTGGACAGGGCGGGTGCGAGAGAGGGTGGAGAGGTGGGATGAAGTATAATCATGATCAGATACGGTCCAATAGCTTTAAATACCACCATAATAACAAGACAAGGTCTCCACAAAACTAAGAAACGACACTGCAAAATTATCTTTTTCTCAATTTGAATTTCTCTTGATTTGAAGTAACAGATCTGTAAAGCAACATCAGTTTGCTTAAGAAGAAAATATAGGGAACATTTTCAAAGAATAATTGTGCTTCTTACTATTCTGAAAAATTGTAATTAATTGTAAGCAATTTCAATTTAGAGATTTAGAGACATTTATGCTTAAAGCCAATGAGGGAGGAAAGAGACTAAAAATACACTAAAAGTAAGAAATAAAATGTAAAAATAATTAAAAATATATATTCCCAAACAAAGAGAGGACATTAATGGTTTATTATTATTTATTCTTTTTGAAATCTTGTTTTAAATAGCATTTTTGTCTTGTTTTCCAGAAAACAAATATATATGTTTAAAAATATTTTTGCAGTGCTGATGGGAAGGAGGCGCAAGGGAAACTGAATGTTATCTTGATCGAGGAAAACCAAGAATACCGGAAAGAAACTAATAAAATGTATTCTGAAGAAACATTACTCCAACCACCCAAGTGACATTTGGTTTTTTAATTTATTTGCCTAACTAGTATTTTGCGACTGTAAAACGCAGTGGGCATAGTGAGTCATTCACTGACTGTTGCATCAACATTGAAGACAACAGTTTGGGGAAAATTATTTCCACTAACTGTGACACTCTGCACACAAACCAGCATGACATTTAACTTCAGATTTACGATAAACACCAAATTCCAGTTTCAGAGAAATAGCAGAAAAGCTGGTTGACACAGGATGATAAATGCCCTTTACAGGACTGAGAGAACAAATATGTGTGCGTGGAGCAAAAAGCAGCAATAAACAACTGGAATAAAAGGCGTTCAGTGTGACTGCATGAGAGTGCTGGGTTCCCATGGTTCATGTGAAAAACAAGTGCCATGAGCAGTGAGCAAAACACCCAGGAGCTGTCAGAGCAGCATCAGTTAACAGCTTGTGTTTTTAGCACCACTGCAATCAACCAAAGGTTGGCATCACTCAGAAGGGTGTTACAGAGAGTGCGCATTAGCTTATTGGGAAGGGTAGCATTTCTGGAAGAAGGGTGGGAACTTCTATCACACACGAATTTGTCTATTCAACCCAAACCCTTATGCAAGATGGCTCTGTGTGTGTGCTGATCCCATAATATGAAGCCAGAGCTATCAAAGTCTGCTAGATTACTGTCCCATCTGGAATTGCTAGAATAAACTGTATAAAGGGCTATTATGTGCTTATTACAGCAGAAAGAACCATAATAAAAAGGGGTAAGAAATCTCTTAAGACCCTATAAAATCAAAGTTTGGTGGCAAAAATCATTTATGAGTCTAGTTTTAAACACAGATGCCACAGATGTTGGTTTCATATGGTCTAAAAGACTTCAATATAATTGTAAAATTGCCATTTACATTGAATGACATCAAGTGAAAATATTAACTGTAATAAATATTTTTTTTTTAACATATTATGTGTTAAAACCATATATATATGGTTTTAATAATGATCTGTGTGTATTTGTACTGTATATATACACACACACATTATAAAATACATTATATATTTATTTTAATAATAATAACTTTATATGGTTTTAGCTTTAGCTTTATTTAACAATACTAACCCTAGTGTACGCGTGTATTATTTTCAAGTTTGAATATCATATTCAAAACATATTGTTGAGTCCCTCAACAATAATTTTTTTCATCCGAACCTTGCCTTGTCATATAAATGTTTAAGTGATTTATTAACCTTAACTCACAGTAATGAGAGTATGCAGGGGTCCCACTATGACGTAATTTCCTGTGACCCTGGACCACAAAACCAGTCTTAAGTCACTGGGGTATATTTGTACCCAAAAATACATTGTAAGGGGTCAAAATTATCCATTTTTCTTTTGTGTCAAAAATATTATTAAGTAAAGATCATGATCCATGAAGATATTTTCTAATTTCCTACCATTAATTGTTCAAAACTTAATTTAGACAACTTTAAAAGTGATTTTCTTGCACCCTCAGATTCCAGATTTTCAAATAGTTGCATCTCGGTCAAATCTCCTCTCTATCCCCAAACCATTCATCAATGGAAAGCTTATTTATTCAGCTTTTAGATTATAGATAACCCTCAGTTTTGAAAAACTGACACTGGTCCATGGTCACACATTTCACAAATAAAAATGAAACCTCTTTAAAGAAAAACGGTTCAAAACAGTATCTGTTCATAAATAATGATTCTCAACTCTACCTTTCTTTGCGTTTTTAAGCAAGGAGTCATAATTGCCCTCAATCTGTAATTGTTGACTTCCCCCTGGCTTTGGGAATCAAGCTGTGTCCACAGAGCTGCTCACATAAGGGACAGTTGACAAACAGTGCCTACCTTTGCAGTGTGTCACACGTCGCATCCCTTTGTGAACGTACAGAGACAAAGACAATCACGTAAGATGGCAGAAAACGGCTGTTGGAAAGACAGATCCCAGCTCGCCATGTCTGGGTAATTACTCAACAAGCTCCTCCGGGATAGTTGTTTCATTCGCCAAGCGCTCTATTTAACAAATCCACTGGTTAATTTGGTGTACTGTATATTTAACATCTGGATGGCCCTCAATTAATCAGAGTTTTGGGCGCACTTAAATACAGTAACTGGGTCACATATACAGTAAGGAACATGCAAATGAGGCCTTCAGGCAGAACAGCTTGTTTTATTCTGCCTCATTTGGCTGCACACGCTCTGCTTTTACACCAAATCAAATTTGTTCTGACGTTCCCAAGAACTGCTGCTGAATTCCTTTGTATCTCGGGCAGCACAGCTTTTGACCAGAACTGATGCATAATAGATAAGCACAATGACTATAAATGCCTGTCGGACCTTGAGAATTTCAAGTCTTTTTTTTTTTTTGTTCTCTCTACTGAAAAAATAATTAGCACAAGTCTGCCATTTTCATGCTTAATACCTACACTCATATAATAAATATTAATTCTCATATTTTTCTACTACCAGAATGTTTATGCTTTTCAACCAAATGCATACAAATGATTTAAACAGAACATAAGTAAAATTAAATAAACACAAAAATGAAAAAAGAAATGTTTCTGGGGTAAGGGATGATGAGTTACTGACAAAAGAATAGCAGGTAATTTAATGGTAAAATGATCTGAAACAAAGATTTCCCCTCCATGAGCTATGACTAGAGATCACACAAGCAGAAACATCTGTGCACCTTCTAATTGAGCTGTACTGCTGCTAAAAAAAAGGGTGGCCAGCCATTTATTTTGAGGACATGTATTTGGCAAGAGTCTGTACTTTCTGGAAAGTGCGGTCAAAAAAGAACAATGACAGTATAACCATTGCTTGTATGATCCTGTCTTAGTTCAGAGAGTTACTCTATCACACAGGAACAGAACACCTGGCTCTTACCTGCACTGAAAACAGGCTCCCTCTGTTTACTGCAGGAAGTGAGAAGGAAGAAAGTCATCTGAATGTGCTTGTGTAATTTGTGAGTGTTGCTCTTATTCAGTCAATCACATGGGCTTAAAAGTATACATATATGCTTATTTACATACTTCTCTGTGGCTTTCTTGCCACTGGAGTTGCTCCCCGTGGAACCAGCGCGTGTGCGATTGCTTTTGGAGTCCACACCACTGTCTTTCCTGCTGTTGGGGCCGACTTGCTCAGATGAACTTGTCCTTTTCACAGTGCTATGAATGACAAAAGGCAAGATATTAATATCAACTTATCAAGAAAAGGCTAAACAAAATAGCAACAACACTTGATAATGCTAAAATACTCCTCATGTAAAACATAGCAAATGGAAATACATGACATTTTATTTTTCAACATGATACACACAATGTTAGATTATTTAAAGATCCCGCTTAAATTTGTATTTTTTACATTTTTTGAGAAAAAGTTTCAAAATTTGGTGCTGCATTTATTTAATCTGAAATACAGCAAAAACAATAAGACTAAGAAACATAATTACAATTTAAAACTGTACACCTGTGAGAACAAAGCTAAATTACTCCAGTATTTAGTATCTTAAGAAATATTTATTATTCTTAATTTTAAAAACAGTTGTGCTGCTTAATATGTTTGTGGAAACTATATATATATCTTTTTTTTGGTAACACTTTACAATAAGGTGTCATTTGTTAACATTAGTTAATGTATTAACTAACAGGAACAATAAATAATGAACAATACATTTATTACAGTATTTATTCATCCTTGTTAACCATTCATTGTTAGCTAACGTTAGTAAACACAACTTGTGATATTAATAATGCATTAGTAAATGCTGAAATTAGCATTCACTAAAATAAATAAATCCTGTAGAAGTATTGTTCATTCTTAGTTCATGTTAACTAATGTATAAGTTAACTTTCATGAAGCCTAATTTTCCCACAAAAGTCTGAACCTCAAACAGGAATCATAAATATAAATATTCACACAGAGAAAAGGGAAATGGCAATGTAGAGATAATACTGGTGACAGCCAATTACAACAGACACTCAGCACCAGCCTTCCCCAAAGAGACACGGCTAACAACCATTACATTTTCCGGAAGAGATGTGTTTTATATGTTTTGTTTTTTTTCTCTGTGACATGTTCATGCCCTGATTTGCTGTGTCTTTGTGCAGTAGAAAGGGGTGAATTGAGACTGAGTGCCCTTTAAAACTTGTCAACAAAAGAAAAGACCCCATCAGCAGTCCACTGGTTGCCAGGCTCAAGTCTAATCCAGACTGCAGGGCTAAAGTTCATTTGGCCCAGCCATCGGCGGATGGTGTTATCCCGTGTTAAATAGGCTGCAGGATCTTCATGCTTTGTGAGGCTTTTTGTCATTATGGCACTTCAGGCATACAAGCAAGCGGGTATAGAGTTAGTCCATAGACTGCACAGGGCTCTCGCTTCAAGGCATGATGGGAAAAGAAGCTTTACAGGCTGCAATGAAAGTGCCTGAAGAGAAGCTCAAAAAACAAATGTCCAAGTAAAAGAGTGCCCAGTTTCAGAACAATCAAATCAAAGCAAAGCTTATCTCCTATTGCAGTGGTACTTCCTGTGGGATCCCCAAACTGCCTTCACAGAATGTGGATGCACTGCACACTCTGTTTGCTAAGGTTTTCAGCTTAAATAATGGTTTAAAAAAAACTTTTTAAGCATTTTTATCGCAAAAATATCATTAGCTCACAGCACTTTTTAGAAGATTGGAGAGATCCTGTAGGCAAAAAGACTCACCTGTGAGGTGGCCTCAGAAGAAACCTGGGCAGATAAGAGAGACTAGGACACGCAACAGACGGGAAGAAGGGAAGGGGACAGACAGGTCTCACAGGATGATAAATACATGGGACAGACAGTTGACACTCACAAACAAAGACATTCAGGGGAAAGCAGGGGTTGTCGGCCTAATCGTGTCTTGTAATCATAAACCTCTGTTTATTCATTAATTCGCTTGCATGATGTTGCCATTTATTAAACATTAGACACATTGGTGCTGCACAGTTGGAGGGTTCATGAAAGCGGCTGCTTTTTTCTCATTGCATTTAGATTTTCATAGTGGTCTGGAGAAGCATTTTAAGCTATTGAATATCATTACATTAGTATTATGAATTCTAGAAAGAAATATGATCTCATTATTATTCATGGAGTCCTAGCGTCAAAAAAAATATTTCTGAAAAATATGGTTGGAAATATGTGGTAATGTAACATATCACACAAGTTAAAAGTTTGGGGTGAGTAAGAATTTTTTTAGATTTTCAAAATTTTAAAGAATTTCTACATTCATTTTTTTTTATTGTATATAAATGCTGTTCATATTAATAACATAATCTTGAAAATAATTTATCACCTCTTATTAAAAACAAAACAAAAAAAACATCTTTTTAACTCTTAATCATGAGCACCAAATCAGCATATTATAATAAATTCTGAAGCATTGAGTGACAATGAAATGAAACAATGAAAATTCAGCTTTTCTACCACAGGAATGAATTACATTCTAAAATACATTACACAGATAACAGCAATTTAAAATTGTAATAGTATTTTATTAATGCAATCGTTAAAATCTCAACCCCAAAGTTTTAAACAGTAGTTTATGTAGACGTAATTAAAAAAATTAAATGTAACCTGCACCCTAATTCAAATGTCTTGGTCTCTGTCATCCAAAACCTAGGCGTACTGCATTGCTTTCTGCGTCACGGTTGACTCATTTGAGAACCTGTGTCTTTTAGGTTTAGCATTGCTTATCAAGAAAAACATGAGCTGACCTTTATAAGACAAAACTGTCAATTGTTATCTTGAGTAAATTCATGCTCTGTCTATCTATTATACTGAAAAATGATCCAGCACATCATAGAATACACACAGTTTTATCTCCACACCAAAGTGAATTGACAGAGACGGATTTGAACAATTTCATCTTTGATTTCAGTCAATTATAGATTAAGGCAGAAATATATTACACAACTTTTATACTCTAAATGGCTGAGGGTCACACGCTAACATGCTTTTTTAATATATGCCTTGTAGATACTAAACATGTTTCATATCCTTAGACTGGATGAAATTAAAGTCTGCGGCTAAAAAAGTCATTGTCTGAACTCATCAGACATTACAAAATGTTTTTATAGGATTACCTTTTGGTTGCTGGTGAGCTGTTGTCCTTCTTGGAGCTGGAGGGAGATGGCAGTGTGCCACCCTTCTTAGGCAGGACAGTACCGTTATTGACCATGGGTCTCAGGGGCAGGGCAGCAATCATCGGTCTAGCTGAAAGATGGAAAGACACATGGGCAGATTACACAGAGGCACAGCAGTCAGACGTTTATTGCCTGTTGCTTAGGACACACTTTATTTTAAGGTCCAATTCTTGCTATTAACAAACCTCTAACTATGACTTTTGCCTCAACAAACTCCTAATTTGCTAATGACTGATATAAGTAGTTGTTAAATTTAGTCATTGGGTCAGATTGAGGGATGCAGAATATGGTCATGTTTTATAAGTAATAATAAACAAGCAATATGTTAACAATAGACATGCTAATAAGCAACTAGTTAATAGTGAGAAATGCACTAAAAGTTACTGTTGTTTCCATTCTTTTTGTAAACTAGCTTCTCGTTATGTCAAGCTTTTAATAGTTAACTTTACATTCTCAAAGGCTCTATGAAATCATTGACAAGAACGGGTTTTTTATGTTTAGAATTATTTCCTATTAAAATATGAAGTCTGGGTGGTACATATAAGGGGACTTATCCCTTTTGTTTTAAATGGCCAACAAGTCTGTGTTACATTATAGTCATGAACAATCATTTGATACATGTCAGTTAGTTGAATGTGGTTTTAGTGTAAATCTAGAGATCATTGGACAAAAAAAATGCGTAGCGCATTACTATTCTTCGAGTCATTACTATTCTTTTGTCACTGTCCAAAAAGATAAATATGAAATTTAAATGCATATATCTGATTAAAGTCGTGTTTACGTGTATATTAATATACAGATAAATTCAAAGTTAACACACTTTTATGAACAAAAGTCATTAAAAAATGTTGATTTCTTATTATCATGTTTAAAAGAGTTGTGCTACTTAATATTTTTTGTGGAATCTTTTTGTGGTTTTTTTGAGGATTCTTTGATAAATAGAAGTGTTAAAAGTAGGGTTGGTCGTTTAGGGTTTTTTTCGTTATCGGTGCCAAATCGATACTTTTAAATCTGTTCTGGTGCCTAAACGGTGCCCGAATCGATACATAAAAAATAAAAATGGTAACACTTTATAATAACTGCAAACTAGATCATTACTTAGTATACAGTCGGTTCATCCTTTATAAAGCATTGTTCCAACATTAATAGTCATTAGTAATCAGTTTAAAAATACAGCTGTGAATGACTTGTTCTTGATTTATAATCATATCTATTACAAAGGAGATTTAAAGGCTTGTTACTGTTGAACTATTCATTTCAAGATGCAAAAACAAATATGAAACTGTACAACTGTTCACTTGTTCACTGACAAAAATAAACATGCTCTCGCGAGCAGGTGAGGGAAGATCGAGCGCACGCCAGCATCAGTGGTGAGCTTGCTTATTAATGCCATAGATTTGCCGCCATAGATTTGTCGTTCAGGCACGGCACCGAAATGAAGCACAGAAATCCGCGTTTTGATTCGGTTCAGTACATTTTACCGGTTACTTAGGTACCGGTGCCATAATGGTACCGGGTTTCGGTACACAACCCTAGTTAAAAGACCTCTAAGACTATCTTTTGTAACATTATACATTCCTTTAATGTTAAGTTTGATCAACTGAATGCATCTCTGCTGAATAAAACAAATAAGTAAATAAAAAAAAACCTTACTGACCCCAGACCTATGAACAGTATATGTTTAATGCATCACACAGTAAACATTTCCAGATGTGAAATTCAGTCAATATAGTAAGAACTGGAACAGAGCAGTGAGCTTTCTGAGACTCTCTTGCAATAGGCTGAGCCACGAATGGACTCGATTAAAATGCAATTGTAGTTCACAGAAGTCTAGGTTGGTGAATATCCCTTTGTGAATTCAAGTACTTAATAGTGGATCCGCACCTGCAGTCTAACTGCCGATAGCAAAGATTTTTGAGAGCCTTTATTTACAATACAGGATGCGTCTGCATTATTAAATATTCATCACTGCAGATCTGCTTGAATGTGTTATGATTGTGTAGGCAGCGGGACGGAAATACAGTAGAAAAAATAAAAGAAAGACTGAGGCAAAAGCGCTAGTGAGAAATAGCAGAGGATTTTTTTTGTTTCAAAGAGATCAGCCTGCACAGAGCGGCAAGGATTATGCAGAAGCAAAGCGTGACTCATCTCACACACACTTCAAACAGGCGAAGGAATGGAAGAAGTGAACATGAGCTAGCTGAAGTACAACAAAAATAAGCATTTCTTTATTGATTTAAGAAGTTTGGGAACCCCGTTTGACATTTGGTAGCACATATTCATGCAGTCTGGCTAATTGGTGTCTGACATCAAAGCAGCAAGTGTGTTTCCAACCTTTGAGACGGTAACGAAATGTGACTCTAATTAGCAACTTTATCCTACAGTTCAAAGGATTATGCGGATTTAGTAAAGCTTTGTTAAACAATCAGCAAAGAATCAAGATATTTAAGGTGACAAGTCACTTTTCATGTCTGTTAATCCAAAATCAACCTAATTTTTGAGATTTTTCAAGGTCTCTCATTTTAGAGAGATATTATAATGTGGATGTGGTAGCTTGTCAGCCTGGCAGTAAATGTAATTAGGACTAGAGTCTTTGTTAAGCACACTAACAAGAGTATTATAGTGTTAATCTCACTAAACTCAAAAAATAGACAAACGTGAGAGAGAGCTATGTGTCTCAAATGCTGGAGTGAAGTTAGGGACGCACAATATATCGATGATCTTAAAAGTATCAGTGTTTCTTTAATTAATCTGTTTGATTAGTTTGACAATGAAAGAAATAAAGTTCCATTCTCTTCCTTAACCAAGTTTTTTTTTTTTTTGCTGTACATTTTAATGATTTTATCCATGATTTCAGTTCAATAAAATTAATTTGCCTAGCCTCATGTTGTTCCAAACCTGTCTGACTTTTCTGCAGAACACAAAACAGGATAATCTGAAGAAAAACTGCTTAGTTACCAACATTCTTCAAAATGTCTTTTATGTTCGATAGAAGAAAGACATTTTTTAAAGTTTTGAAACGACATGAGTGAGAGATGACAAATTAAAGACACACACATATATTAAATACATAAGAATAAAGACACAAACACATACAATATAGATTTACATGCATTTACATTCATATTTTAAGCTATCCTTAAGAGCAATTTACGTCAATTGCATCTAAAACAAAATTTTTTGTGTACATAATATATGTGCATGTACTGTGTATATTTATTGTGTTTTTAAAGAGACACACATACAGTATATGTTTAGAAAATATTTACATGTGTGTAGTGTTATTCATATAATATGACTCATATAAAACTCAGTCCTCTGTGTTCATGCATTTTTGAAGCCAGTGATGTCAGTTCCAGTGATGTGACTAAACTGGGCTCTTTGTACTAGTGAGTAACTTCTGACAAGTGAGACACACGCCCCGCTGCCTACCTGGCTTCCCAACACTGCTGTCAGAGGAGGGAGAGTCTCTCCTCACTGCTGTTTCTGAACACGGGACAACAGTTGAGGGAAGGGAATAGGAAGTTAGAGAAGAAAGGAAATGAATAGCAATAGAAGAGAAAACTGCAGGCTGAGCAGGGGTGAGATGGAGATGAAAACTAAGAAATGGCACAAAGCTGGATCTGTGGAGAATTGTTCTCCAGCGAGCTTCAAAAGAAACGCTGAACATGTTGTAGCAAAGCATCAGAGATAGAAGGCAAAGCTGAAATAAATACTCTAAAGCTGACTTTCCACCAGATGAGGTGACAGAGGCTCTGTGTGGTACCTTTGGTTGGTCCTTTTTTATTAAGCATGGCCTGCTGCTCCTCTGAGATGTTCAGTCTCCTGACCACGTCAGCCAGCGCTGACTTGAGCAGCTGAATCTCATCCTCCTGCATCTGAACCCGCTGCTCCAGTGAGGCGATCCTGTCTGTCACCTCCATACTGCTCGCTGCCGAGGCACTGTCATCTATATAACACATAAAAAACCTTCACATACATGGAAATTTATAAATAAGTACAGCTGTTAATAAATACGGTATTTCTATAAGGAAGCTTTACAGAATCATTCTTATTATTAACACAATTTATTAATGTACACAATCTTACATACTGCACCTTTAATATTATTCATATTAATAATGATTCATAAAATATTCAAAATGTGGAACTTTTTTTCTTCCTGTATTTTTATTTTTACCCACCTCTAAATTAACGTTAGATGTGTAGACCTAAAGCCATAAATCTACGGCTGTCAGTAGAATAAAATAATTACAATAATTCTCATTAAATATATAATTGATCAAAAAAAATATTCAATCAAACCATGCTGTAAAAAAAATGGATTGTAATAGTAAAAGCTGGTAAAAACTTAATAATAAAAAAAAATTATGTGTAAATGTATGTACACAAAGATGTCAAAACATTGTTTTTGGAAGTTTAAATCGACAGTCACAGATTTATGCTATATGTTGTTAAGTTAATGTTTATAGCAGTATTTTAGCACCGTGTTTATTACCATGATGGCATAAATTCACAAAACAGCCTATTATGCAGGCAGAGAACAGATTTTAGTATTTCAGTAGGTTAATTCGGTTTATTAATTTAGTTTATTGTTCAGTAAAAAGTTTCTTAAATGGCATCATTCTAATTGAAACCAATATTTTTAAGAGCCTGAATGTCCAAAAAAAAAGCTTAAAAGCAGATCCCAGACATCACATTGATGTCTATTCTAATTTATATCCATCCGAGGTGACCATCAAATTTAAGCCAAAAGCCTCATCCAGCGGGGTGCTTTTGAAAGAGTCAGCGAGGGATGGCCTAACAT
This sequence comes from Enteromius afrohamiltoni, assembly GCA_034779775.1. Classification (NCBI taxonomy): domain Eukaryota; kingdom Metazoa; phylum Chordata; class Actinopteri; order Cypriniformes; family Cyprinidae; genus Enteromius; species Enteromius afrohamiltoni. Next base: position 12,667,611 of record JAUYWG010000053.1, read on the forward strand.
GTCCCTCTGCATCACACGTAAACATGCTGATGGTTTTAGCGGCACCCTTCCCTAACAGCTGCTGACCCGGAGAAACCATGTTACCCCCTCCTTCACTCAGACACTCAACCCACACACATACAAGAGAGCGGTTAACTGTTTGCTAGGTGATTAGATGGCTTTGTAAAATCAGTGGTATGAAACATTAATGAAAACTAGTGCTTTTAACCCCTCCCTGAGAATTACATCTTCATTAATTATACACTGAGAGGAAGCAGCTGGTAATTAAAGCAATAAAAAAACTGTTAAAACATGCTACTGCATTTTTCAATAAGATTTATAAGTGTCATTTAAATTAATCTACATCTGTTGGGATCTTATTCATTGCACATCATTTTTAACATTGTTTGAAATCAGACTGGTATAATCATGAAATAAGTTCAGTATGGTTTATTTGAATTGCGCACGGATGACATATCGAGCGTCGTGGCTCAGCATCGTGATGTCTATCGACCCAACCCTAGTGTGCGTACGATGAGTTGCATCCAAAATAAAAGCTTTGTTTTGTGTACTGTATTATTATGTATCCATTATTATTATGTATATATACAGTGATTTTTTATTTAATTACTTTGAAAAAAATAATACAATTCCAGAATTATTACACTCACAGTTGTGACAAGACTTTCTCAGAATTCCAAGAAAAAAATTAAATGCAAGATGAAAAACGTTTTATTTTATGTCTAACAATTCTGTTTCCTGCAAGAGAATTTTGCAAGAATAGTGAGATAAGCAGTCACATAACATTTTTATTTTTTTCCTCTGGTAAAAACAAGCTTCCATAATGAACAAATAATTTATTTATCAATTAACATGAATCTCGATTAACATGCCTTAAAGCTATTTTTCCTAATACCTAATGCGTCAACCTATGAAAACAAATTGAACCATACTGTAAAAAAAAGTGTTACCAGAATTTAATTAATAACAATAGCGAAAAATAATTTGCACTAAATGAGTTTTAGTTATAAACTAACATTCAGTAATACGGTTTAAAATATGAATTCACAGCAAGTGTGACCTGAATTATAAAAATGATTTGAGTCCTATCAGCCTGAATAATTGGCAGATGGGAAGCTTCGGGCAAAATAAAAAATGGATAGTTTTGAAAGTGAAATTTAGATAAGTACCTTCCACTGCAAACATTAAATCACTCAATGTTTCCTTACCCCAACTGAGCTGTATAATTATACCCTCACACACATACACACAGTGTATTTAATGGCCTCCAGCCATTCCACTTAAAATTCAGTTGCTCGCCCTGCAAAAACGATCAGAGTCATTAATGTTCAGCGGTGATTAATCGCCTCCTGAAGATAAGCCTCTTTATGCAACACTATTTCACCCTGTCAGGATATTCAGATAACCCTTAGATTTACACTCACCTGCACAGACCCACACACCTCAGCCCTCTGCGCTGAGAAAACCATCCCAGTATCCCAACATCCAAAAGGTTTCTATAGCTGGATCACTATAGGCTTTGTTAATCACTGCACTGAGGCTTTTTATGAGTGCATTATGAACAATAGAACATACAACATGAATCCCTACATACACACACTTCAACTAAGACAAAACCTAATAAAAAATGACTACTAATAATTAGAGTCCCAAATCATGCTGTTTGCATAGAAATTGCCTCTTTGATGGATGAAATTAATCATTGATTGAAGTCATTCCATGGATTCATCTTTTCAAAAGCTCCATGGGGAGATTATTCTGTCTCTTCTCCAAGCACAAACCCAGTTTTCAACCGTTCTGTGTCCGCTGGTGGCATAATGCTAATAACCAGCACAATAAACGACTGTCACATCTGCTCAATAGCCTAGAAGTGCTTCCCATTCATTTGACAAATGCACAAAATAATACAGGCCTTTACAAAAGCGCACCTGAATGGTCAGAGATTGAGCATGTAAACACACGCTTAAACACATATTTAATTATATTCCTTCTAAAACGCTAATGCTCTCCATTGAACTTCTCAGCTACGCATGACTGCAGGTCAGCATCAGGGAGTGTGCGCTTAAAAACCATTAGTGGGAATATATCAGTGCAGCATGAACAGACACAAATTGCAATTCTTGTTGCTGTTCGCTGTGTTAAAACAGAAGGATTGGCAGGCATCCATATCTTCTAACTCGTTTCAGAAATCAAACAAACTGCTCAGACTGAGGATGCACTTCCCTTGCCATTGTCTCTCACTATCTCGGTCTCTCCCCCACTTCCCCTGAATTTAATCTCACTCTGTTTCATTGTGATTGGATTGGAAGTCAGCCCATCTCTGGCTTTATGTTCCACTGGAAATTACAGTTTGTTAGATAGCGCATCGCTTCTTCTGGCTTCTGTTGGTTAACCTCCAAAACACTAAACAGCTCGAACTATTAACTGGTGATTAGACAGAAGGTCAAACCAAAAAAACTGAACAGTTAAAATCAGAACAGCACTAAAATCTTCACATCTGCCATCCCAGCTAACAGGGAACGTTCTCATAACTTTGGCTAACATTCTCTAAAGGTTCTGTCAAAGTTATCAAAAACTTTCTTGCATAACGTTAATGGAACGTTTCATTAACATTATCTGCACTTGATAAATATTCTAAAAACATTGTCGTTATCATTGCGTTGATGGTGGAACGTTTTAAAAACGTTAGCATTAAAAATCTTACCATTGCGTTGTTAATGGAATGTTTTAAAACGTTAGGATAAAAATGTCTTTATTGTGTTGTTAGTGGAACGTTAGCATTAGAAACATTAGTTATTATTGAGTTTAAAAAAACATTCTTAAAATGTTAGCATAAAAACGTTTTCATTGAGTTGTTAATGGAACATTCTAACAAAATTAGGACAAAAACTTTAGCATTGTGTTGTTGGTGGAACATTTTAAGAACGGTTTGAATAACGTTCTTAGAACATTAATATAACAAGAGACTGAAACATTATGAAAACATTTTGAATAAAGTTTTTATAACCAAACAAGAACGTTAATACAACATCTAAAAAACTCGACATTTTGAACGTTGTACGACCATTTTTATAACTTATGGGGAACATTTTATAATATAAAATTGTTAGCTAGGATAGTAGAGTAAAACCAATGTCCTGTACGATTTAATTAATCAGATGATCCAGCTCAAAAAATCTAATAAGTAGCTTTAGGGACTTTATTTAGGCTTAAATGTGTTAATATCAGGATGAGATTGTGTATTCTGAGATGATCTTATGGTTAGACAGTCTATTTATTTCAGACACCGGTCTCTAGGAGAGGCTCAATCCCATTTTGCTTTAGACAGTTTAGGGTATGAATTGAAGTCAAATACCTGTCCATCTTAATAATACTGAATGTTTTTTCGATCCTCCTAAGACAGGGATATATAGCTGATCTCACACAGACAGCATGGCCACCAAAAGGCAGGCAGTGCTATTACTGCATATAAATTGAGATTGAAACCGAAGTCCAATTCCTGACCTATTGGCCTGACTAAGAGCAGACATTCATTCTCTGCTTCAAAACCACTGCAAAGAGTTTAAATGTATCCATGCTATAACAAAAATAATGTATTGATTCATGCTGCTAGGTGACAGTCCAGGACATAAACATCTTGGGACATAAACTCTAAAAGCTTCACATAAAATATTTAATAAATATGAATATAGGTGTACTATCACTTTAATTACTATTACTTTAATTTCCCCAGCTCCTTATTGATCGTAATGAAACAGTGGTACTAAATTATTAAATCAGAAATTTGTCAGATTAGGCGAGGGTATTTATTATTTATTATTAAATTTAAGGATCCAAAATTACAAAAAAAATTCACAATTAAAAAATGTAACTGTACTGATACTCAATATATTGATCTTCAAAAAATAACACCAATAATGCTTTAAATCCTTGACTAATGAGCTAGCATAAAGCTGCATAAAAAGACAGAAGGGCAGGGTAGAAAGTGTTGGTGGATTATCAAAGCAAAACGGACTCTCTTTAATGTCTCCCTCAAAGCGCTGGGGCTGATTAATAATGCATCTCTAGTCTCACTCTCTGAGTCTGAACCTACTAGCTGACTCACTCAAACCCTGTATCTGCCCAGAAATTAGTCTCAACGGCAGCAGGGTGCTAAGATTTGTAAGGATTATCATTAAGCTGACAGTGAATTTGATCATGTTCCTTTACTTTGGAGGCTTGTTTCCCCTCAAAATGAAGGAAAATCAGGAATATCCCGTATCATGCTCTATAAAGCTGCAGTATAATGCAAATTACACTGCACATTTCTAAAGGTGAGGGCACATTTTCTATTGTTCAGCAATATTTTGTGGCTGAAATCCAGTCATTTTATAATGCAATCCATACGATCATGAATTGGGTCAATGAAGGGGTCAAGCTGTACCCAAAAACTGTTCAGTACACTCTTTTTTATATCTTTGAAAATGTGCTATTTTACTATTTTAATACCACATATAAGAAAATTAAACAAGGGGACAATATTCAACAAAAACAATATTCTCAGCATTCAGAATGAGGTAATTTATGAGGCACCACCATTTTTGGCTCCTTTGTCTTAAAGTAAGAGAGAAATGTGACATGTATTTTTCTTTCCATTATGACAAGTATAGATTAAAAATTAGTACACTTAAGTTAAAAAATAATGCATTTTTATGCTTAAGAATATTAGCAGATAGCTTAGCAACAAGCTAATGGCAAACGTAAAGTAAGCTTAAAAACAGTAGACATCTAGAGCAAAAATCTTTTTTTCTGAAAATGTATTTCAAAAACATGCCAATTGTGAACAACACAGATGAAATATATATTTTAAGAAAATAAAATGTTTAAATGCTATCCCTTATATGTTAAAACACATAAAAATGGCCAAAAAATTAGGTAATGTAAAATGGCCAAAATAGGCCAAAAATATGAGGTAAATAAAATATAAGTAATACTGCATATAAAAATACTGCAATATTAAAATATATTTTGCTACATTGGGCAGCTCACCTGTTTTTGAAACAGCACTATTGTGTAAACAAACTGCATCTGGTCTCAGCGAGTATCAAAGTAAATCCTCCCAGAGCTTTTCACAAACCATTCTCATCAACCAATTGGCCTTTGAGATTGGCCTCTTACATAAAGAGTTCACGCTGAGAGACACAGGGAGGATCTCTGAGAGAAAGTGAGTAAAAGGTTTGTGTGTGCTTTAAGAGGATTACAACCGCCTGCATTCCCAACCACTTTATTTTTGCAACCAGAGGTCACAGATCCAAGGTCAGTTCACTATGGACCCATCTGGAAAGTAAAACAGTGTGCTGTCAGTGATTCAGAGAGGGTGACTGGACCATTATATAATCCCAAATGAAGCAAGAGAACAGTGCACAGGCACGCTATCTGCCAGATTACAGGTATATAATGACCAAAAAAGATGGCCTTTAGTATATAGGACTTAGATGAGTTAAAAATAGTCGCATGAGATCATTCCAGAGACCTCACCCGTGACCTCTGGCATGGAAAGAACAGGAGAAAGAGAGAAAGCAGGGAAGAGGTGATGAGCAGAGCCAAACTGCCCCCAAGAGAGTGCCAGAGTTTCAATCCACCTTACATCAGCAAAATGCACCTTCAGGTCAAGCTGTAATCAACCTATTAAAGCCAATGCCTTCTTCCATTCTGATTTCAAATCCCTTGTTAGGGTTTTATAATAGAGGTTTAATATTTACACGTTAACAGTATTGACTAGATTTTGACATTTTGAATAGTAAGTAATAGTATAAGTGGAGATTAGTGGCTTTGTTGTGGGTGTTTGCCAGAAAGGTTCTGTGTTTGCTAAGCGCTGTGAGTGTTTTGAGCATTTTACAATGCAGTTAAGATCATAGATATATAGAAGATGCCTGATTGAGAGCTGTTTCTATGGGCTTTTATACCATTCATTCTATTGGACCACTTGAAATAAATATTTTAATACATCTTACCGCCTATATAAATTTCACTTTTCAGAATTTGTGATGACAGCATCTTGGCGGAAGAAATTGAAAACTTTAACAAGACTCAAACTAAAAAAGGCAGAGTGAAAGATTGGATTTTTTTTTTTTTGGATCAGGTAGGGTGCAAGTGATTTCAAAACATTTCAACTGGTTTATGTTATATCTATCTATATATATATAGCGGGGAAAATAGGTATTTGACACATCAACATTTTTATCAGTAAGGGGATTTCTACATGGGCTACTGACACAAAGATCCAGTAGAGTCATAATAAATAAAGTGAAATAACACAGGGAATAAGTATTGAACACACTTTATTTAATACTTTGTTGGTGATTCCAGCTTCTAAATGCCTCTTGTATGGAGAGACCAGTCAGCTGCATTGCTCAGGACTGATTCTGGCCCATTCTTCCACACAAACGGTCTTCAAATCTTGAAGTCTCCCAATAATCCACAGGCTTCTCCAAATACTGTTTCACATACTTTAACCGAGCCTCAACAGGCATTTTGTTCAGCAATGGAGTCTTGCATGGTGTGTGTGCATGGATGCCATTGCAGTTCAGTGCTTTATTTATATTTTTCTTTGAAACAACAGTACCTGATGATGCAAGATGTCTTACTGAAGTTCTGCCCGAGTGGTTCTTGGCTCTTGGAGAACTCCCCAGATTATTCTTTGGACTCCTCAGACAGGGATCTTACGTGGAGCACCTGGTCGTTGCCGGTTTATTGTGAACTGATGCCATTTCCATATCCAGATAATGGCCCCCAGTGCGCACAGGAACATTCCGCATTCTGGAAATGTGTCTATAAATATTCCCATCAGAATGCTTTTCAGTGATAAGATTACAAAGAGCTTGGGAGAGTTCTTTGATTTTACCCATCATGAAGCATTTTCTGTGTGCCTCTTGGGTAATGAGAAGCCTTTATAGTCAATCAATTAGGACTAAAGCAGCTGATATCAATTTCAGGTGATTTCCTTGCTTTCTATACCATTTTGCACTTTGTTATGCATCCACTAAAGGAGTTTATTTAAAGCAGACACAATTTTGTAATATCAACGTTAAGTTGTATAGTTTTCTACAATTCCATTGATTAAAAACTGGCTCTCAAATGCTTCACTCTACTGATCATCTTCAGTGCATGCAGCTCAAAACAGAAATGCAGAACATTAATAACTATAGATAATGTTATAATGAGAGCACTATTGTAAAAACGCGTGACACGATATGGCAACTGTTGTGGCCGTCCAGTGTAGACAAGGTGCAAATGTTGCTAGTGTGATGCTATGTGATTGCTAGGGTGTTCTGAGTGTTTTGGTTTTATTTGTAGTAAAACCACAGTTCATTTACGGCATATGTTGTTTACCATGTTAAGCATGTTGCTATGGAAGGAAATAATGTGTCCTATGTAAACAGCCCTTTAGCAAGCACATAATGAGAGTATGTTGGGAATTATAAAATGAGGACATATGCCAAGTGGCTTTTTGGGATATTTTAGTGCACATCTTTTTGCATCTTTCACTCACAAAGCCGTTAACATGCTGCCAGCACCTCACCAGCAGGTGTAAGACAGGCAGCAGAAGCTACATGTGTCTACATGTGTGTGTTCATTAATTACGCCAGCTTCCATCCCCACAGAGAGACTCCAGACAGCACAGAGTCAGTGACAAGTGATGCGGAGATGCCTGCAGTGTTGTTCCCTGTTAATCTCCTCCAGGCAGCCATGGAGGCAGTAAAAACAACCTTGTGTGAACCGTAGAGAAAGGGTGTTTTCCACCCCCCACTACCACCCTGCTTACTGGCAAGAAACCAACATGGAGGGGGGGTGGTTTAGGGACGATGGTGCTCTAGCCCCAAGCCTCGCTGTTGGGATGCAGGAAGTGGTTGGGATAAGAGAGGATTAAAGGGATACTGAGCCGATCCTGATCAGCGGTTATCCATGTGCTTCAGGAGAAAGTGCACAGGCTTAGCACGCTCTGATGTATGGGTTCATGAGACTGCTGAAAACAGAGCCTCTGTGTTGTTTTAGGATCAAAAACAGCCAAATGTTGGTGTCCTAGACATGAGCTGCTTGGCCAGAGATGGTGTTTAGAAGTTTGATGTATTGTTTGCTCAATATTACTAAGAAGGTTTTGTGCTTTGGTTCATGAAATATGAGCAGAGCAAGCAGAAATTTGATGTACACAATATAAACCTAGATAAAAAAAATCAGTCACTATGAAAAGTTGTGAGTGCATCAAGGCACTTAAAAGAATAAATTCTTACATTTTGATTGCTCACACAGTTTAAATATTTGGGTTGTTTTTAGTGGTGCTCACCAATGGTGCATTTATTTAACCAACAGTAATTTTAAATAGTAATTTTGTGAAATTTTGTTACAATTCAAAATAGCTATGCTCTAATTTAATATATTTTTAAAATTTATATTATTTCTGTGATGGCAAAGCTAAATCTTTAGCAGTTCTCAGAGTCACATGAACCTTAATAAAATCAATGTTTTAAACAGAAGTTGCTAAATATTTTTTGTGTGTTTCTTTAATGAATATAAAGAGACAATTGATTAAAATAAATCTTTTAGTAACATTATAAATGTGTTTACGATGACATTTATCAGTTTAATACATTCAAGCTGAAAAAAGTATTGCGCTATATTGGATATTTTTAGTATGAGAACAGTAGGGTGGGAGATTTGTCAGAAATTTGTCAACTGATAGAGATTTTGGTCTACCGTCTTAACCATGATTGAGATCACGTGACGTTGCACGTTACGTAACCACGCAATACACATTCACATCGACAATGGAAGAGGATGTGCAGAAGTGTGGAAGGCGGACGGGTTCAAACAGAAAACGCACGTTAAACAGAACTTTGAAATTTGAAATACTTTGAACGTGCGGCAATTTTGAACGTGTTTCGTTTATATGTATAGACATGCACAAATTGTGTGTTTACGCGGTCAAATTTCATGCGTTCCGTTTAAAGACTTTTGAGCCTTTCCGCCTTCCATACAGTAGCGGTGAGTTCGCTTACACGTGACGCAACCAGCAACGATACATCGCCTGTGGTGTGGAATTGGTTTGGGTAACGTTGTAGGAAAAGTGATACGAATGAGACAAACGTGATTTGCAAGGTATGCAAGAGCACTGTTTTAACAAGAAGTGGAAACACGTCAGACCTTTTCCATCATCTCAAATCCAATAATCAAAACGAGTAAGTAAAGTCAAAAAACAAGTGAAGATAAGAAACAGGGAAAAAAAAGTTTGTTTTTAGCTTTTACAGAGCTGGTATACTGTCAGGCACTAGTACCTGTTAGTACCTGTTTTTCTGAGAAAAAACAAACAAACATTAAACTTAAAATGCATTGCAATACACAGTATGGTTGTTTTTTTACTTAAAGTAATGCTGCAATTCATAGTTTAAATAAAATTGCATTATATAAAATAGTTTCTTTGTGTTTGAGTTTTTATTTATGAATTTTCAGATAAAAATTGCTATATTGTGATATATATTGTTATCGAGGTTTGCGAAAATTGCTTCTACCGTGATAGAAGATTTTGGTTATATCGCCCACCCCAGAGAACAGAATTAATATTGTGCATTTTAGCAGGTCTGGAGAGCCTTGCTGCTAATGACACCTTTGCACCCAACAAAACGCACTTATAGACAATATAAAAAATGCTCTAAAGGACTCAAGTGAAGCTACACATCATGTCATGCTCCCCACCCACATGCTCCTTGAACTCCATTTCGACAGACTAATCGATAAAGAAAGCCCACTCGCTCAGTCACAGGTGACCTTACAGCGAGGAACAGCACACACAACTCTCCAAACAACAAAACACTTATCTGTCTCCATGTTTAATCAACCAGGGCCTCTGTTCATGGGACCCACCCAGTCACAGACCCTCTCAGTCACCATAGAGATGAGAAGACAAAACTGACCTAGGAAAGGCACGCTGGAGTAGAGCAGAAACTGCGGCTTGTGCTGACTCATGCTCTCCTGAGAAATGGCACAAACGGCGGGAAGCTCTGGTGGCAAACGAGGCAGGGAAGGAGGAGAGGAGACTGAGGATTTCGAAGGAGTCGCAGAGGGTCTGAGTCACAGAGCAGGAGAAAAGTAGGGCAGCATTAACTCATGGCTGGCTCTGCTTTCCTGCTTCTGACACAATGCTCTTTTCAGCGTGTGTGAAAGCCTGGGCTTTCTTCTCCTTCAGAACCCAGGGCATTGTGCACACATAACAAACAGCCCAGAACAGTGGGTGGGTGGGTGTTTTAAATAAACTGAAGTGTTGTTCTTTGGGTGGGTTTGCGGATGCTGTGTGCTAATGACACTGGATGTTACATGCAGAAAATCATATGTCAAGCAACTGCTCAGTACAACTGAGCTGATGGGAGAGAAAGTGTGTCAGTGTTCCTGTTGTTAACTAAATCTGGTTTAAATATTTTTATTATTAGAAATGTTAGCAGACTGTTACTTGCAAATACACTTTTTTTTAAATACAAACATACAATTAAAACTTACCTTTTAAGAAATAGACATAAAAAATACAGAAATAAAAATAAATAAATCTATTGTTAACTAAATCTAATTCCGAATTGAGCTACCAATTATTTTTAACTTCACTTTAAACATTAAATAAAAACTTTTTTACTATAAATAATAATAATAAAAAACATTTTAAAAAACTAAAAAATTAGAAATGTTGCATTAGAAACAAACTGAAAAAAATATAAAAATGGAAGTACTAAAATTTCTAAAGTAAAATAAATATTATAAATATAATAATAATATAAATATAATAAATATTTAATAGAAATATTAAAAACAAACGACAAAAAATTGTAAAAATGACAAGCACATAATAACTAAAATGAAATCTTTATTTTTAGATTTTACGTTAACTCAAAATATTAATTTACAGTAGCATATAAACAATATTAAAATATACATTTTAGATTAAAAACCAAAATTACAAAAAAATTCAAAATTGGAAAACAAGATGATCCCTAAATAAAAAACAAATAGAACTAAAACTAAACAAATAGAAATATCAGGAAACAAGTAAAAATCACAAGCATATAAAATGACTACAACTAAAATGAAACTGAAAGTAAAAATAAAAACTGAAATATGTTCATTCACCAGATATATACAAGCTCCTGCTTCCCTGCATAATCTGCTCTCAACAAAACTACATGAGGAAAGGCTTGCCGGTACGCTTACAGTTCAAAAACATAAATAAATATATATATATATATATATATATAAAAACACCCAAACAATAAAATACGGCAATAAATATGAAATCAAAATAAGCCTTTTGGTTAGACTTATTCTGGTCCACACAACACAGAGTATATGAAAGACATGCACCATGTTTTGCCATTGCAAAGCATTAGCATATTATGAAGCAAAATTTGAATAATCCTGTCTGCTTGACACCCCCACAAAGGCCTCTTTGTTTTGGAAGCCCTTGAGAGTGAATGAGCGAGTGGAATATTCCAAAAAACCTCCTTAATGTACAAAAAATAGCACAATACTACGCCTTCAGCTTGACATGCTTCAGATATGTCGCCGAAACCTTGAACTCTGCACCGCTTATGGCTAAAAGACAAAATGCAGCATGTCCAGGAAGAACATCTTTTGGTAAGTTACAGTGAAGTTTTCTGAGTATAAGTCTGGAAATTATGGAAGCATGTTCCTGCTTTAGAGTGAAAGGTAAAAAAAGTTAATTGTGAAATAAACTTTTTGTAAAAAATAATTAAATAAAAGTACAAATTCAGAAAAATTTAATGTACAAATGAGATATAAAAAGTAGTAAATGTGATATTTAAAATCATAATTAAGAAATAAAGTTGCAATTGTAAAACCACAATTACCTCTTTATTTTGTTTACTCTGAAAACTGCCATAAGAAAATATTTATTTCTCGTTTCACAAGCTTTTAAAATATTATAAATATTTTTAAATATTTACTGTTTTGAAATTTCTATTTATCAAATAATATTGAAATTTTGTATCACATATTACACAAAATATTAAGCAGCCCAATTTTTTTTTTACATTGATAATAAAACAAAATGTTACTTGACCAAATCCAGATATTACAATGATCTCTGAAAAAAAAAGCTTTGCCATCACAGGAATGAATTACATTTTAAAATATAATGTATTATTACATTATATATGTATTATTTTACAATATTACTGTTTTAACTACATATTTGGTTGAATTAATGCAGCCTTGGTAAGCATACAAATAAAAAAAACCTCTGATCTCAAAATTCTGAGTGGTAGATTATTTAGAAACAAACATGCCAGAGAGTGATGAAGAAAGAGAGAGTAGCAGTAGAGTAGCTCAGATATTGAAGGCCTGTGCAGATAATGCTTTCAGAATTGTTATCAGTAACATAATGGGAGAGAGTGCCAGATAAAGAGCCAATGCAAGTCATCTGGGGTCTGCCACATAACAGAAAAACAGCGGCTGTGTCAATATCACCCATTTAGAGAAAGACGAGTTTTATCCCTCAGCCTGCAATTTTTTATGAGAGAACAGCTCAATAAATAACAGCACAAGAGCCCTGATAATAAAGGAAATCGATGTCTAGCTTTGAACAAATTGACAGCCCTGGAAGAGTTATTTTCTGTATATCAATATTTACTTCCAAATTCAAGTGACAGCCTTGTAAGAACAATGAGAAAACAATAAATATATGATGTCTTCCAATTTATTTGCATTAGAAATTCCACCTTTAATGTTATTGCTGCTAAGGTCGTGGAGAGGTCAAGTGTAAAGCAAGTGGAAGCTTTTGTTCATGACATGCATTCTCACTCACTTTCAGTTTTTTCGTCTGGTTCGGTCAGTAACGTGAGCAGGTCTTTAATCCTAATCCTGTTGCACATGCATCCATCAGTGGCTCAAAGGACGGCCAATAAGAAGAGGGAACCGAGTGCCAAGAACACTTCTCTGGCAGCAGCGGCTGAATGAGACAACAGCAGTCAGAAAGACTGAGACGTCTGGTAGACGTTTAGATGCCAGAACACCAGATATCCTGTTACTCCCTTTGCCAGAACTCACCGCCAATGTTTAATTTGAGTAAGGACATCGGGTTATTTTCTCTCCAGAATCCGTCAGGAAATAACCAAGAAGATGGTCACGTTTTGGCTGAGTTAAAACAATTATGTAAAGGTCAGTCTTAAAGGATTAGTTCACTTCTAACATCATTCGAAACTTGTCATCCCAAACCTGGAGCACAAAAGAAGATATTTTGAATGTTTCAACAGTTGATACAATAAACGTCAAAGGGGACTGAAACCTAATGATTTTCAATGGGCATTATTCACAATGTCTTTCATTTTCATATTTTTTGTCCTAATCCAAGCTTATTTTTCAGAATCCGTGAGGTAATAATAGATGATGGTAATGATTTGTTCGAATGAAAACAGTCATTTAAAGGTTGAAATCTCGCTCAGAAATGAAAATTCAGAATTTATTCACCTTCATGTCATCCAAACCTGATGTTTTTTTTTCTTTTGCGGAGCACAAAACAACACATTTTGAATGTTTTATACTGCTTTTGCAAATACAACCACAAAGGGAGCCAAAAAAATGTACAGACACACATGGATACATTTTTCTAAATATAATTTGTTTCATATAATCTTTACATTATTTGTTTAAACGGTTTGAAATAACATGGTGAATAAATATTTATTTTTATTTATTTATTTTTTTTGTGAACTAACCCGTTTCAATTCAGCCAAAATGTGACTATCATCATTTTGGTAATTTCCTGAAGGATTATGGAGCCAAATTAAACTCATGTCTTTACAATATACATTTTTGGCTGAACCTTTAAGAGACTAACCCTTGCTTGATGAGATGAGTCGAGATTGGCAGTACTTTAAATAAAGATATAATGCCTCTAGAATAAATTTTCTGGCCTATATCCCTACAACAATAAGGTTTGCTGATCAGTAACTCGTGAAGCGTTTAAGAACAAATGACTTCATACCAGATCAAGAGCTTCGGCTGAGCACTGTACTGCCGGATGACTTCACCGCAGCGCTCTCCAGCACACCCTCATTCAATTACCCACAGTCCTACGCTGGCCTGACAAGCCAGAATACAGGCCAGACATCACAGCAGCTCTCATTCTCGCTCAGCCGAACAGAGTGGATGCAGAAAAGCAGATAGATTGCCTTTTCGTTTTAAAACATGTATAACAAGACATATAGAAGTGTAACTGATGTATGAGAACTATTGCAGATTAAGGGGCTCTGCTGAAAGGAAGACTTGTAGTCTATAGCATGACTGCCAAGATGAAGAAAGAAAAGATCACACCACAAACGCACAATCATATCATAACTTTAGTGTAAACACAAGTCAGTAACCTCTGATAAACTCATTAGCCACCCAAGTGCTCACATGGCAGATATGCAGCTACACCACATGACCCCAGAAACAAATATCATCCTAATGCTGGATTTACAAAATTAACTTTAATAGAGATTATGGAGTGAGCATACTAGGGATACACTGATATTAAAATTCTGGTCAGTACTGATAAGCTGATTATTTCCATGTTATGGCTGATAGGTGCGGTCAACATTAAGTAAATAAATAAACAAAATACTAAAAACTGAAACCAATCATTTTAATTGCTTTTAATGCTTTTTTAAGCGAATTCAGGCAACCCTAACCTTAAAAATTACAGTATGAAACATGCA
>JAUYWG010000053.1:12682445-12698236 GCA_034779775.1 Enteromius afrohamiltoni
CATTTTAATTGCTTTTAATGCTTTTTTAAGCGAATTCAGGCAACCCTAACCTTAAAAATTACAGTATGAAACATGCACATTTATTTAAAGATTTGCAACATATTACATTGTTATTATTATTATTATAAATGTAACATTTATAATAATGATAACATATTTATGACAACAATCATAATAATATTAATAATAATAAACCTAAATGCAAGTATTATATTAAATGCATGAACAATTAAATATCCAATTTTAATATATATACACTTTATCCATTGATAAAAAAAAAAAGATTAATCATAAAATCTTTAATTGAGAACATTATAATATGGCATGCAAATACTGTGCATGTCTAGAAAGAGCCAAATTATAAGAGAGAAGGTTGATTTACAGTAAAAGGTGATTTACTTTTGCCTCATAAGTCAAAGATTATTGAAGTATGCTCTACAAGAAAACAGTTTTAACAGTTTCAGTATAGATTGAAATAAATTAAGGTTATAATAAACTATAGTTATTATAAAACATTTAATGTAGTAGCACAGCATCACTTCGTGCACAAGAGCAGGGAGAGCTTCACATGGCTTTCTCTAGTGCTGTGATGTCACATGTGGTTTCTTAATGCAAGAGATTAATGGTGTTTGACAGAACAGTGACACGCACTTCTATTCATCCTGGAACAAGGAAATCCCTTACTAACCACCCCGAACTCCTCTCTTCTTTTCCTCTTTTATCCTCAGCCATCACCCAAATGCCTTGAAACAGCAGCCAGCATACACGCACATGACTACAGATCGCAATCAGGACGGCAGAACCACAATAACACCAAAACAAATCAAAAACGACATCCTCATTCCTTCGCCTGTCGGAAAGCTCTAGAGTTTCATTTTCAGTGGAGAGCGGTCTGATGTAATAAAGGCGTAAGAGATGTTTTCTCTGCATTGTTTCATTCAAAACGAACACGTCTGTCACAAGTCTGAAAACAACATCAAACACCTCCAGTCTCAGGAATGACAAGCATGCTTCACCCAAACGCGATAACAACCTGAAAAACATGACATTTGAGAGATGCCCTTCTAGAAACACTTGCTTCAGTGTAAGAAAACCATCCACTACTATCAAACCCTTTCAAAAAGATCCATCACAGACAAGAGGAATGATAAACTTTCTTAAAGTTGAGGGACTGAAGAAGGTCATAACGGTTAATTGCATAATCTGAGGTACAACCGTCCAGCTGAGGCAACATTTTACCTGAACACACATCATAAGATGAACAAGTTCTTGAGCTAAAGACAGAAAACATGAAGAGTTTACCGTTACAGAACTGCAGCAGTGAGGAGGTGTCATAGAGACTGCTGTAGCTAGAGAAGCCGTCCTCCATTCTCTTCCTCCCTTCTTCCCTTCCTCCGATACTAACTCCCTGTTACTTTCGCTGGCTGGCCGCTGCAGCTCTCTGTCCATTCAACATCCAGTCTTCTTCTAGGGTCAGCCTGCCAGTGTCAGTCACCATGACAACCCATTTACGCTCGCTAACTCTGACGCTTTCCTCGAATAGGACTCCAAAAAACAGAGTGAAAATATTTTCTGAAGTTATAAAACGCTCGACTTTTTCTTCCCTGCTTCTTTCTGTGGTGTTTTTTTTTCCTGTGTGAGATCTCCAGAAGATAAACAAGCCAGCTCAGGGCTTGAGCTCTCAGAGGAGTGTGTGCGAGTGTTTGTGTGATGTCGAGGACACTCCGCTGAGTTTGTCTGACAGCGGGGGAATGAGCCAATCAGAGCACAGGGGGTGGGGCCTCTCTCAGAACATAACCCCTCCCCCTCCAGCTGACTGAGACTCTGTAGGAAACGGTGCTGGACAAATGAACCAAGAAATGATGACTTTGCTGCATTAGAGGTGTCCTAAAATAGAAATAGGTTAGTGTAAATCGATATTTAGAGTTGGCAAAGGTCTGCTATTGATTAAGGGAATTTTTGGTGTGTTTTTACAGGCTGATTCATAATGTATTTCAACTGCACAGTTAAGAGGATTATGATTGTTTGTGGCTGTGCGTAAACCTAAGCTTCCATGTTTCATGGAAGCAGGAAAGACGTTGTAGGCTACGTTGAAACACATTAATAAATAAACTATAAATAAATAAATCACAAACAAAAACATATCAACACTATCATTAAAAATGTTGGGGGCAGTAAGATTTTTAAAAATGTTTATTAAACATAAACATAGTCTCTTATACCCAGCAAGGATGCATTTATTTAAAAACAGTAAACAGTAAAGTTCTATAAAAACAGTAAAAAATAAAAGTATTGTGAAATATTATACAATTTAAAATAACTGTTATTTCAATTAATACATATTAAAAAGAAAATCGTTTAATCAAGAAATATCCTATTAAACCATGATACATTTTTCAGGATTCTTGAATTATCTCAAGCTATTTGAAAGAAATTGTAATGTCTTTGAACAATTTATTACATCCTAAACTAAAGTATTAATCACTAAAATCATACTGACCATAAACCTTTTAACAACGGTATATAACATCATACACATATATAAACATTTATATTTTGAACGACACAAGCTACTAATAGGGGTGTCCTCGAATAGTCAACAATTGATTCGAAGAGTCTGATTCGACTCCCAATCTCTCAGTCCAATGTTCGTGGAGTGTTATGATCATACCATTTGACTATATAGGGGTGCTCAATGTCTGATTTGACATAGAACTACCGGTCTTCTCCCAATATGTTATTATACAGCCTATTGAATAATGCTGTAAATAAGAATCTGAAAGGAAAGAAGCTTTAAATAAATATTTTAACCTGCGTGAATAAATCCAACCACTCCTATAAACATAAATTTAGTTTAATTTTCCATAATAAGTGACAGACAGAGGTGCATCTTGGCGACAGGGATTTAAATCTTTGACAAAACTCAAATTAAGGCATAAAGACTGGATTTTTTTCGAACAGGTAGGGTATAAGTGATTTTAAAACAATACAGCTGGTACATATATATTTTGTATATTATTTATGTCATATAAGATTTAGGTGAGTTATCTTTTAATGAAAACATAAAACATGACATGACTCAGTCATGACCCTAACCCTTTATTTTAAGGTGTTACACGTCACACGTACTTGCTATTATAACAACAATAAATTATGCATAATAACATGCAAGTAACCCTAAATCAAACCTTAATCCTAACCCTCACCATATAGCAAAATAGTTCATTTTACCCACTACTTAAATGTACAACTACACTGTAACAATGACACATTAAAATAAGATAATTTGTTATTATTTTCCCAGTTCACTCAGCTCTAAATTCATGCAACAAAATAGTGACTTTTGGGTTTTGTTATGCTACACCACAAGTAATAAAGAAAAAGCTACAAAAAAAGGCTGCTGTCATACTGCTTGAAACTTCTTGTAAGTCACCCCAACACTGCAGACAGTAAAGAAATAAAGCAGTGCTTTCCACAAGGTTTTTGGGGACTTTTCCACATATGAAACACAATACATGACCTCACTTTCCACTTTCCATAATACAAACAAGCTTTTGGAGTAAAAATCAGAGCTAAACACTGACTATTCAACCCTTATCTGCCTTCAGACAGACAAAGCAGTCTGGACGACCATCAAAGAGAAACCAAGGTTGGCAGAAAGAGAATGAGAACGTGTCAGTTTTGACTGTGGGTCGTCAGGGGAAAACCTCTTTAAATTATTCAAGAGTCACGCTCACACGGTAGAATATGCATAAAATGACGATGTGGCCTATATTTACACATCATCAAACAGACAAAACAGTAAAATGCATAAAAAATAAGGATAGAAAAGCTGCAAGAACCTAGTGTTTATTCTTAGGGCTAACACTGACACTTCTGTCTGTCCCGCTTAAGATCAAATCAAGGATTAGCCCCAGAAGGCAGTCATCCAGTTTTCCTGCATTTTTTAATGTCTCTTCCTCTGAAATCATTAAAAAAGGGACCTTTGATCTTGTCAACTAATTGTTTTCATATTCAGTCTGCAATTTACTGCACTAGTTAAACATAATACTACATATACACATACATTTTTATTTTATAATGTTATTAAATACAGTCAATATTTAGCATGAAGGACTTGTTTAATTTTTAGTTAGAAACAAATTGAGCCAGTGCCTAACAATATAAAGTGGTCAAAGTTGTCTCGTCCTGAATCATGGTGTTGTGAATCGCGGGAGTCATGTGGATCCATTTGCAACAATGTTTTATTGGAGTAGGTATTGGCTCCAGTCCTGTTGGTTTCTGTGGCAGTAGGTACGCAGGAATCGGGTGAGCTCCTGGTTAAGCCGCTCTACTTGTCCGTTCGACTCTGGGTGGTAACCAGAAGTAAGGCTGACATTGATATTTAATCGTGAGCAGAATGCCCGCCATACTCGGGAGGTGAATTGGGTACCTCGGTCGGAAACAATGTCTTCGGGAAGGCCGTAGTAGCGGAACACGTGTTCTAGTATTAGTTGAGCGGTTTCCCAGGCGGTAGGTAGCTTGGGCAGGGGAATAAGCCGGCAGGCTTTGGAGAAGCGATCGATAACACTTAGTATAGTAGTGTTCTGCTCGGAAGGAGGCAGGTCTGTAATGAAGTCGACCGCGATGTGGGACCAGGGTCGATGAGGGATGGGCAGAGGTTGGAGGAGCCCCGCGGGTCTTTGGTGAGAGGCCTTGGTCATCTGGCAGGTGGCGCAGTTCGTAATGAATGTCCGTACGTCGGTGGCCAGAGTGGGCCACCAAAACCGATTTGTCATTAGGTCGGTGGTAGCCATGATGCCCGGATGCCCGGCGCTCTAATCTCCTCCATGATGTCCCACTGGACGGGGGCGAGGATCATGGTGGGTGACAGGATGTGTTCGGGCTCTGAGGACTGGAGGGCTCGGTCATGCTGACGGGATAAAGCGTCGGCCTTGCAGTTCCTTGCCCCCGGCCGGTAGGTGATCTTGAACTGGAACCGTGTAAAAAACAGTGACCAGCGGGCCTGCCTGGCGTTGAGTCTTTTAGCGGTCCTTAGATAATCCAGGTTGCGGTGATCTGTGAGCACTAGAAAGGGTTCCGTAGCTCCCTCTAGCCAGTGCCGCCACTCCTCTAGGGCGGCCTTCATAGCGAGGAGTTCCCTGTCTCCGACGTCATAATTACGTTCGGCCTGGGTCAGCTTCCTGGAGTAGAAAGCGCATGAGTAGAGCTTCTCGGGGGTTCCCTGGCGCTGAGAGAGAACAGCCCCCACGCCGGTGCTTGAGGCGTCCACCTCTACCACGAATTGACGGTTGGGGTCCGGGTGACAGAGGATGGGGGCTGAAGTAAACTTCTGCTTGAGCTTCTCGAAAGCCTCTTCAGAGCTCCAGGGTAATCGCTTGGCTGTGGACTTGGTCAGTGCTGTCAGGGGTGCGGCGGTGATACTGAAGTTACGGATGAACCGCCGGTAGAAGTTAGCGAACCCCAGGAACCGCTGTAATTCCTTCAGACTTTGTGGCCTGGGCCAGTTAATGACTGCTGCGACTTTGGCCTCATCCATGGCGACCCCGTCCCGGCTGATGATGTAACCCAGGAAAGAAACACAGGTACGGTGAAATTCACATTTACTTAGCTTGGCATAGAGATGGTTATCTATGAGGCGCTGGAGCACAGCCCGGACGTGGGTCACATGGTCCTGGAGGGTCTCTGAATAGATCAAAATGTCATCTATGTAGACGATGACATAGCGATGCAGCATATCCCGGAATATCTCGTTGACCAGAGCATGAAACACGGATGGGCTATTTGACAGTCCAAAGGGCATCACCCGGTATTCATAGTGCCCGGTGGTCGTTGAAAAGGCCGTTTTCCACTCATCCCCCTTGCGTATGCGCACCAGGTTGTAAGCGCTCCTGAGGTCTAGCTTAGTGAAGTAGAGAGCGGAGCGGAGCTGTTCGAGTGCTGCGGGCACTAGTGGCAGAGGTTAGCGGTATTTCACTGTTACATCATTGAGAGCCCTGTAGTCGATGCATGGCTGGAGCCCCCCGTCCTTCTTTTTAAAGAAGAAAAAACCCACTTAGGCGGGTGAGGTAGAGGGACGAATGAAGCCCTTGGCAAGCTCCTCCTTAATATACTCGTCCATGCAATCAGTCTCTGGTTTGGACAGGGGAAACACTCGCCCGCGGGGGATTATGGCGCCAGGCAGGAGCTCAATAGCACAGTCCGTAGCCCGATGTGGCGGTAGCAGGGTCGCCTTTACCTTGCTGAAGGCGATGTGGAGGTCCCGGTATTCGGAGGGTAAGGCGTTGAGTTCGGAATCCTCTTCAGGCTTGAGATGGAGCGTGTTGACTTGACAGGGCCCGGGCTTGAGACAGTGTTGATGACAGTGTTCCGACCAGCGCACCACTTGATGTTCTCTCCATGAGATTATGGGGTCATGGAGCTCGACCCAGGGGAGTCCAAGAATGATGGGGTGCTCAGGAGAATGGATGATGTAGAGTTGGATGGTCTCGTGATGCAGCGGGCTGGTGCTCAGTGTGATGGGTGCGGTTTGGGTCGTTATTTTGCCGGTTCCGAGGGGCTGACCGTCGAGGGCTGCCACAGCCACATTCGGGGAACATGAAAGTAGAGGGAGGTGGTCAGTGGCAAACTGGCGATCAATGAAATTTCCTGCAGCCCCTGAATCAATGAAAGCTCTGGTAACTAGTGACTCTCCCCGTACATGCAACTCTACATCCAGTCTCATAGCAGTAACAAGGGATAGAGAGCTTACCTGGTAAGTGCGTGGGCGTCTTACTGGACAGGCGGCTCGGAGGTGACCCGGCTTCCCGCAATAAAGGCAAAGTCCCTACTTCATTCTACGCTCCCGCTCCTCCAACGAGATGTGTGCGGCACCTATCTGCATGGGCTCCGCTGGCGGGAGATCGAGGGCGGAAACGGGTGTAGGCGGTTGTCGGCGGGTCCTACGAGATCGTAAATGCTGGTCAGTTTTTATGGCCAGGTCCATGAATTGCGTGAGACTCAAATCCTCCCCCTTACAGACCAGCTCTGCCTGCCCTTAGGCCCCGCTTGTACAGAGATAGCAGGGGATCGCTGTCCCAGCCCGTTTGAGCAGCGAGGGTCCGAAACGACATCGTAAAATCCGCGGCTGACTGGGTTCTCTCTTTGAGGCTGAGCAGCTCGTCCTTGGCATCCTTTCCATCCGCGGTATGATCGAATACCTCGCGTAACTGCCGGAGGAAACTCTGATAAGAGGGAAAGGCCATGCGGCGGCCCTCCCACAAGGCCGTCACCCAGTCCAGGGCCTTTCCAGTTAGCAGGGAACAAATCAAGGAGATCTTAGTGTCATCATCCATGAAGTAGGCTGCTTGGGACTTCATATAGATGTCGCACTGCAGGAGGAAACCTTTACATTTTCCCGGAGTCCCGCTGTATTTCTCCGGGAGTGCGAGGCGCACCGGGCTGGAGTGAGTAGCAGTGGCCGGGGGAGGGGCGGCGGCTGCCGGGGCGGCGGGTCTACTCTGCGCCATGGTCGCGGCGGTGAGGGCCTGGATGGAGCTGACGAGCTCTGCTGTGAGCGATGTGAGCTTCTCCAGCTGTTGTCGGTGGGAGAGTAGCTCGGTAGCTTGGCGGCTCACCTCATCAATCACCTGCCGCATTGTCGCTGGATCCTCGGGCGGCGAAGTCTTCTGTTGTGAATCGCGGGAGTCATGTGGATCCATTTGCAACAATGTTTTATTGGAGTAGTCAAACAGGCGGAGGTTGGTACACAGGAAATCAGGTATGTCAGGGATAAGGCAAAACTCGTAGTCAAGGTACAGGCAAAAGATCGGGACAGGCGGCAAAAGGCGGAAATCAAAACACAGGCAGAAATTAAACACGGGTAGACAAATAGTAAAACTGGGAAAACGCTCAGGGTCAAAAGTCCGGGCTTTTATGCGATCCGGTAGGCGGGGAAACTGGCGCGGGAAGCGCCGAGGTACGTGGGTGAAAAGAGTCCGGGTAGGAACGTTAGTACTTCCTAACTGCCGGTGGCCGGAGAGGGCCACAGAGGAGCGATCCGTGACACATGGTAAGCGTACAATAATGGTTTACATTTATTAGCTGCCTGGTTTGAGAAATTTCAATCTTCTGTCATTCACCTTTGTGTGTTCATTTCTAACTCACAGAGATTTGTTTTATTTTTTTTTATCTATCAAATAAAATAGCATAAACGTTAAACTCTTTTGTACTTGAATAGAAACCTGCTTACTCTATGAAGCAAAGATTTTAGGAATACAATCAAATTAAATAAAAAAAAAGATTTTTAAAAAACAAAACCAGAACAAAATAAAATAAAATAAAAAAAACTATAATAGTTATTTTTATTCTGTTTATATTCTATAAACATCAAATCATCAGATGCATCCATGCATGAAGCATTTTGTAATGAAAAAGTACATTTTAAAATGTTATATATATATATATATATATATATATATTGTTTGTGTGTGTTATTTTTACACATTTAAAAATAATAGTGAAAATTCACATTGTATTCATATTGATATTCTATGATTCTCAGATTTAGATTTTATATGATTTCCTTACTATAATTTGACTTTCACCGAAGACATTCTATAATTTTGCTATAAAATAGCACAAACATTTTTGGTATTGACTGCCTGTGTGCAAATATAGTCCAGTGGTGGTGCTGAGAGATTAGAGCGTGCACAGACCCCTGGAGAGAGACACCAGCTGGGGGAAGGGTGAGCGTCTGGGAGAAGCACTTCATCATCTCTGTGTAAGTTTGGGGATCCTTCGGGCAGCAGCCCAACAGTGCTACACCCTCCTATTGTTCTCCAATTACACTGGCTGCACCTTTCTCATGTAAACACACACTTAAACAAACACAAAATGATACACGCATCATAAAGGAGCTTCTCTCTGATTAGTTATATTCAGCACCTGAAAAAAGTTCCAGTTTTTTGTGTAAGGAAAATTATACAGTCAGTATAATCCAAAGACTACATTAACATTCCTGCACGTCCACATATGCTTCTCAGTACTTTATAACTAAGGAAACACTAAACTACAGGGAGTCAAGATTATACACAAACAAAGAAAAGTAGCAATCTGTCCACTGTATCCATCTGTACTTGTTTTTATTCATTTTTATTTTGTTTTTTAATTTAAATTTTAGTTTTAATTACATTTTTATGCTGAAAATCAGACAATTATTTGTCAAGTAACCTACAAATCCAAAACTGTGTGGCCTTGCAGATCTAGATAATGCCTTTCGTGGCATTTTGTTCAAGTTAGCTATTATTAAATAATATTACAATAATAGTATACAACCATATGTCTACTGTACATGAAAAATGGCATCAATGTTTGCAATCAGCTGACATTTTCCCCCCTACAACTGCATTAATGGCATGACCTAAGCAATGTCAAGAGGTTGTGTTGATAATTTCAGGGTAATAGACCATGCCAGTGCCTGAGGTTTAGACTAAAATAACATCTGCACCTTCCTCTGCTCCAATGCCTAATAATGAATTTTCATGAAGCACAGACTCAACTAGCACATTAAAAGATCTTACATGTGCACTTATAACAACGTATTATTATACATACTGTGAATTAATAATGACTCTTTATGAAGAGTGACGCTGACATAATCCCTAGTGACACTAAAATCTTTGTACAGGTCAATTGAAACAATTGAAAAAACTGGTCTTATGATGTTGACCATTTCTGAATCTCTCTATTCTTAGTGTTTGAAACAAAACCCTGAGCTGTGCTACTTTTGGATACTGGATAATCTCATGTTAGGTTAGCCATATTTACTATGACTCTGTCACCACCTAGCAACAGCATTGGTCCTCACGCAGCCATTGGTCTGAACATTTAACAGCAAAACAGACATGCTTTTGTCATTAAATATCATATCGCATGCAATAGAATAGATAATGATCTGTAATAACTTGCATTAATACTTCATTATCCAACATATGTAATCTATAATACCTAACGTAACAGATAATTAGTTGGCTTGATTGGCAGTAAAATGGCCCTCAGTTAAACAACAGGGAAATGTCAGTATTTTAAATATTAAGTTACAAACTTATTGGTATGTTAAAAATTCAGCTTTGCAGTCACAGAAATTAACAGTATTTTAAAAATGCATTAAAATAGAAAACATTTATTTAAAATTTTAATATAATTTCACAAAATTACTGTTTTTACTGTTCTTTTAATTATTTAAATTAAGCCTTTGTAATGACAAGAGACTTCTTTGTATCCTCATAAAGCAAGCAAACCATTACACACACACATATTTATACACATATGAAGAGCTCATTTGCAAAAACGGATAACTCAAAAATTTGTGTTTTTTTCATAATGCATTCCAATTAATCTCAATCAAATTGCAGTTGGGTTATTCTGACTAGGTAAAAAAATAACTTAAAAAAACAGCTAACTAGCACAAAACACACATATATATATATATATATATATATATATATTTATATATTTAACTGAGAATCCAGGCATCAAATGACAGAACTGCAGACAGACAGTGTGTGCTCTAAATCTAATCAGTTCACATCATGAGTCAAACAATGTTTGTCAGGCCACGGTGACATCATTTAAATGACATCATACACAACTGTGGTTAATTTGTCCAATGCGTACCGGATTAGTGGAAAGAAAAAGATCAGCAGAATTAGCAAAAAGGAAAGTTTAGTTTAGCCAAATGAAATCAGCTTCCCAGAGATATTTCAGGCTGAAATACTGCATCTTATTTCAAGACTTTTGTACATTATACACAACATTACAGACATTTAATTTTACATATTGACAGTCACAAAAATCCACATATTCGCAAAAAAAAAACAAAACAACAACACAAGGGCAGGGGACCAACATTCAATCTCGCGATCTGCATTTCCAGCTTTCCATCCACTTCCAGGCCCCTGACACAGCTGGTGTGGGTGTGGACCGGGGCAGCCAGCCATGCGGTTTCCCCTGAGGCATCATTCTCCACAAACCCTAGACCACCACCTGGTCCAAGCCCTGCTCCGGTGGCCCCTGTAGTGTGGACCTTACCAGGGAGCATGGACCAACAGGCAGGTAAAGGGGGAGAAGGAGCAGGGACACAGAAGACACAAGTGTGTCTATCTGACACCCCCTACTGTTCCCATTCAGATGATGATGTCATTAAATCTTACATCAGCGCTCATAAATTCACTCAAGCACCCAGCCAGCATGGTTAAAATGCACTAAATGAACTGCAACCCCTGCATATAATATATTTAATGCTGAATCATATGGCCAAACAGGATCTAATATTCCAGCCATGAAGTAAATATCTATAAATTAACTACATGTTCCTTCGTCTGTGATTATATGATTATATAAGAGTACATACTCCTGCTTGCACAGCTCTGTATCCTGTGAAGCAGGGAAAACATTAATCATATCTGACTTCTGCTGCTGGATACATGGAACATCCCATCCCCCAGTTACTATATATGGAAGAACATACATGATGCTCTACATACACCTATACAAGAACACAGAACTCTTTTCTTTCACAAACACCACATCATTCATGATCTAGAATCTAGATGAGCTTTGAACTGTAGTATATGGTTAGTTTCAGGTCATATGCTGCACT
This sequence comes from Enteromius afrohamiltoni, assembly GCA_034779775.1. Lineage (NCBI taxonomy): Eukaryota > Metazoa > Chordata > Actinopteri > Cypriniformes > Cyprinidae > Enteromius > Enteromius afrohamiltoni. The sequence continues at coordinate 12,694,087 of JAUYWG010000053.1, forward strand.
ATAAAAGTAAAAACCATGAAATTTAAGCATTTTCAGCAAAGTAGTGTTTTTAGTTTAACTAAAGTTAATTTAGCATTACATGATTGCAAAGAAAATCATAATGTTAAAATATGTGCAAGTACTAATAAATATCCAATACATACTTGCTTACTTAAAAAAACAATCGAATAACCATTGCAGTACCAAAACATCATGGTATATCATGTTATTTTTTAATGAGCATATATTTTGCAAATTATATAGTACTCAAAAAAAAAAAAAAAAAAAGATTTACCTTAATGGAAAAATGGTACAGACACTTAAATCTAATAACATAGCTGGTTCACTGGTCAAGCCAATTAGTGGACCATTCAAAATACAGAGCTCATAAATCACATTCCTCTAATGGGATCTTAATGATTGAGATCAAAAGTAGGAGGGCTTTTCTCCAGTGTGAACATACCGCTAGCTTTTACTGGGACTTCCCATTACCAGTCTCAGATTGTCAGGATTACTTTGGTCGATCAATATATCTTGAATAACTCAGTCTGCCAACACTAAGAGGCTGAAATTGCATTACAGATGGAGATGCTCCTCCCCAGACCAGACCAGATGAGTTTAGTCATTATATAAAAATACCCTTGCAATGGAAAACACAGCATGCTTTTCAACATGACAATAGACAATGCCTCATGACAGAGGTTCGCAAAGTAAACTGTAATGGCGCAAGCTAAACTACTTGGGGATTCTCCAGCAAGTGTGAAATGATTTTTGTTCATTCTCATCCCTTATGACAAGAGAAGCAAGGGTGGGGCAGCAAAACAGTGTGAAATGCTTATTCTCTCACACCTGCCAAAATAGAAACAAATGAAGGCTGATGGATGTTTGTCACATCTCCACAACTGTCAGCTCTTATAAAGGACATCATACATCACATATAGTGTTAATGTCCTCTGTAGGCCCAACCCTTACCTACCTACTGAGTTCAGATGACCAAAGACTATAGTCGTGTCCTTCATAGAGAGCTTAAGTACTTATACCATTCAGTCATATCATGCATTAGAATGGCACGAGGTTCAGTTAAACACAGCTACAAGTCATTCTGCTACAATATAATTCTCCATTGCTACGAATTATCTGTGTGTGTGTGTGTGTGTGTGCCAGAGCTATTGTAAATGGCTGAACAGTGACACCTTGTGGTTTACTTACAACATGCACATGGGAGGAAATAGAAGTAAACAAATCAACTGTGTTATTTAAACTTTAGCCACTCTTGTCCCCGTAGACTGCAAACTCTAGGCTAAAACATACTGTTTGTGTACTAAAAAATTACCAACAATTAATGTATATATGAATCACTGAGGAATTCTGTCCTTTTTGATACACTATCAATGCAATGTGGAATAAATACAGCATTAGTTTTTGTATTGTATTTTGAATTAGAATTTTTTTCACAGATACTGCGTCGTTTAAGCAAGGCATTCTCCTCAGCGGCACTTTCGGGGGAAAAGAGAAACGTTTGTTGTGGAAATGTCGCAAAAACTAGGAGACAGCACGGTCGTATTTATGAAAACGAATAAATAACTTCAAGCTACGTGCATTTTTGAATGTCATAATTCTCGACAGTTTGAAATATTGTCCTCGACTATTACTTTTTAATTATTACTGGTGAACAATCTGTGTACATTAACGTAGCAAACTCGTTCTGAAATGTGTCAAAATCAAATTGTTTATTTAGTGCAAAGCCTGCAGTTAATTTGGGACATTTTAAGATTCAGTCAGTGGAAACAAATGGCCTCCTGTTACACAGAGGCCCAATAATTATACAAAGTGGGTTCATTATACTTTGAGCTTCATTAGACAAAGACGTTCTTCACGATTATGAAAAGGATTCCAGAGTGCAGCCTTATTAATTAGTTCTACAAACAGCTCAAGGTTATCTGTTCATGTGCTGCTGTCTCATGACTGGGAATTACTGCCCAACTTTTCAGGAGATTCAAAAACAAACTGAGAAGCGCAGGCTACTTTCATAGTTAAGTTATTGTTGTTATGTTATTTTACCTGACTCATCTTTCCTGATATAGCATATGGGACGACACAAAGTCAGACGGCTCAGAAACAGCTTTAATGAGATTAAAAATGTAGCAACCTGTAATATAACAATCTAGCACGCTGACTGACCCTCGCTGCTCCAAACCTTTGTTTTTAAACTCTAATATATGCCAATATATGTGCATGCCAGATTCCTAACAGATAGAGCTGGCCTTGGCAAACACATAACAGCAATGAGTTATTACACGTGACTACTGATAACACCCACATAACTTTTGGAAGAGAATGCATTGACTTAATTCCCATAACAAACCTTCAAATATTAAACATTGTTATGGCATGATCGTCATAGCAGGAGGCACTAATGACAAAAAAAGAACAAATCATTTCATTGTAAATCGCTGGCAATTTAGTAGCCACTAATATGCTTTTTAAATGTGAGTTTATATAACAGACCCGAATATTTTTTCTTCAGACTGCAGTGATAACTGTGTTAGTATAATGCTTTAGCAGGTAAAATGCCTGGTAAACAGTATTGTTCCTCACACCAGGAGGGAGAAGGTCTATTTATATCTGATTGTTTTCACTGTGCAGACATCCAGCCACCGTTCAGACTTTCCTAGGCTCTGCTCTATCTGAAAGAAATTATCCCTTCAAGCGTGTCTTATGTTTATATATGTTATAAATGCACTGCCATGAAGACACCCAGGCGGGAAGCGCATATCAACACGGCACTGTTATAAATAACAGCTGCAGCAGTGTTCAGCTGTGATGTATGATCCAGATAAATTATTTGTGGAGGCTAAAAGACGTACTTTACAACAGACACACACATAGAACTGAAGCACAATTTGTAAAATGATAGTCTCTCTCTCTTAAGATGTCCAATGATATAGATGCTCGGCCTGAGAGCCGCCATATATGGCTAAAACCTTTGCACTCTCATCAAGCAGAATATGAGAACATATTTGCAGGATGAGCTGTCAGCATGGAGCCAGGCCAAAACAGTATAAAACCAAAATTCCCTGACACTGGATACTCACCCATCGGAAGCCCCTCACAGTCTGACATTATGGTGTAAAGTGGAAAACTCTCTCTGAATGGATAGTGTCCGAAACAAAACTCTGACGATGAAACAAACGGCTCTTTGAGATTGCGTACACCATCCGACCTCTCTGCTTCTGCCCTTGCTGGCCAGCTGAAAACCATGGGATGCAAAGAATGCATATCAAGCACTCATGGCCAGGGCCACTATTGGACGATAAATATGTTTACACCCTCCCTCTTTCCTCTGGAGGCAATCCATTTAATCTGACCGGCCTGCTTCACTGAGAGGCTCCATTACCGGATACAAATGCTGTCACTCTAGCTATTTTGAAGCCAGATCAACCCATCCAGCCCTAAATTTAACAGTGGCTACAACAGAGTGATTTAAAGTTTCAATTCTTGTTCTAAAATAGAAACAAAGACAAAAGACAACTGTTTATGTAATACCTTTATTGTTGTATCCACGTCACAAGTAAAGACTGTTATAATAATCATAACCACCACCACCACCACTACAAGCATCAGCATTGTCACTCTTGTTGTTTTTCTAGTATTATTATTTTATATCAGAATTCTTATTATTATTACATTGGCTGCCACCTTCCATATTTTCATCAAATTTAAAAAGAGTTTGATGACTCAAAATAATCAAGCAAGTTGCTTTTTATTATTACAAACAACTGTTTCAACAGTTAGATATGGATCAAGTCCATTAAGAATAATGATTTCGGCAATTTCTGCCATTCATGATGATTTATCCGCCCTCAAGTTGTCATAAACCTGTATGAGTTTCTTTCTACTGTTGAGCACAAAAAGAAGATATTTTAAGTAATGTTGGTAACCAAGCAGTTAAAGGTAGCCATTGATTTTTTTGAATTACTATGGAAGTCAGTGGCTACAGGCATATATATATATATATATATATATATATATATATATACATATATATATATAATTTTTGGGTGAATTGTGCCATTACATTCTAAATTGTATATAATTTTATATAATTTTTGGGTGAATTGTGCCATTAAATTCTACATTTTATATAATTTTTGGGTGAATTGTGCCATTA
>JAUYWG010000053.1:12698336-12711594 GCA_034779775.1 Enteromius afrohamiltoni
TATAATTTTTGGGTGAATTGTGCCATTCAATTCTTAATTTTATATAATTTTTGGGTGAATTGTGCCATTCAATTCTACATTTTATATAATTGTATATAATTTTTGGGTGAATTGTGCCATTAAATTCTACATTTTATATAATTTTTGGGTGAATTGTGCCATTACATTCTAAATAAGAAAGAAAGAAAGCTTATTGGACAGATTTAGTTGATATTCCAATTTATAAAGTGGGTGTATTGGGACAGTTTTCAAGTACACCACCAGGTTGCACTGTTGTAGCAAAGTTACATTGAAGCTCTTTTTTTATTCGGTTGCTTTTGGATTTTTGCTTGAAATGGAAAACACACTGAGAACTAATAGGCTACTTTGAGCGTTTTAATAATTCACCTAAATTGAAAAGGCAAATGAATTTCCCAGCCGTTTTCATCTTATATATCACCACGACCCCATCAAAACACAGCCTGCTCCTTCACTAATACAAACCTGAAATGTGTTCCTTTCAACTTATATTTTTCTCAACATCACTTTGCATATCATTCATAGCACTTCAAAATATATCAATACTGTGGGTAAAAAGCGGACTCACCACATTTATAAAACTTGCACAAATTGCACATCATATTATTATCTTCCCTTAAAATGGACTATTGTTTTTCTGTTTTATAAGTTTCACAAAGCTCAATCAAACTCTTTACAAGTACTTCTTGGAACCTGCTTCAGTCCCCCAGAACGGTATATTTGGAGCCCTGGTTAGAAACCACTGAATTAATTGACATTATTGCCACACTGAATTTATGATTTGAATGCTTTTAATAGGTGTTTTGATAATTTTAGATTTTACTCTAACTGATCAACATCACATGTTGCGTTTTAGAACGTTCACGATAGGTTACAGTAAACTATGCTTTCAAAAATATGCTTGCTTTTGGGGAGTCTCTCTGAAAACACTGAAGGTCAATCTTAGGTCCCTATCAATGCCTAAGTTTACAACTGGGTTTTTCAGAGTTGCCTGATTACGTCTGAGCTCTTTCTGTATTGTTTAGGATATAATGTCAGGAACCTACATAAGAAAGTCATTTACATGGCTCTGAATCAGTTGTCTTTGGCTCAGTCCCCATTCTCTGCTGGACTTCTCTAGACCCTTTGAGACCTCCACATGGTTGAATCTTTATTTGCAAAAGAGCGTGGGGGGCTCACTCTCTCCAAACGTAACTTCACTCCCATGTCAAAAGCAACCTCCAAACATAACCTCAACCCCCACCTCCAACAGTAACCCATCCAGCCCCACAGAGTTTGGATCAGGCCTGCTTGTTTTCTTAGAGTAATCACTGAAAATTACTTTTACTGCTCTAATGTACTCCTGAAACACACAAAATTGGTGGCCATTATCACAAATTGATCGTAAAAAGTCTGAGAGTCACGCTAAATAGTGTTTAAAGAGGCCCTTGTACACATGACAGATTTTACAACACCAAAGATTATGTGTCTTTCTATATTTAAGCGTAGTTTAAAAAGAAGGTGGACATTTCACCTTAGCCGAGTCTTAAACATGAGGGATTTCGTATACAGGCAACCGCTGCCAGAACCTCTCTAACAGGAATGACAGGAAGCCAGTTTAGTGACTCATTAGTCCATTTGGCTGTGATTTGCATTTAATTAATATTCCTGAAAGACTTGAACTGGCTCTATTGTAATGATGCCGACTAATGAACTCCTAATAGTGCCAGATTTAACAGTCTCCTGACTGATTCCTTAACTGTTTTATGGATATTGGGGCAATCTGCTAATAACAGTAGAGACTTAACACATTGTGTCAGTGTCTGGCATCTTTTATGCTAATTATTGAATAAACTACCTGGCATCTCTGAACTTTTTTACTCATAGTCAAAGTAAATAAACATCAGTTTATGGCAGCTGGATGACAAACTGATAATATAGGGCTGGAACATAGGGAGTAATTTGTAAATGCATAAATGTAAATATGAATTTAGATATTTCATTAAACCTTCATTAACACTTTATATAGTATAGAGACCAATTCTTATTATTAACTAGATGCCTAGTTAACATATCGGCTGTTTATTAGTATTTATGAAGCATATATTCTACATGAACATATACTACATCCCTAGTCATAGCTAAACTATGAATAAGCAGCAAATTAGGAGTTTATTGAAGCACAAGTCAAGGTAATAGTTAGTTAATGAATCTTAAAATAAAGTGTGCCCATATGTTTTTTTTATTTTTTCATGGCTGAATTTTTGTTGTTGTTGCTACAGAGCTTCTTGTTTTGGTTAAAACAAAACAAAACAAAACAAAAAAACTTTATTTTCTCATACTGGTTTTCATTCTGGTTTGCTAAAACATTATGTATGATTAAAATATTTTATTCGAAATGAAATTTATTTTGTTTTGACTGCCACTAAATTATATTTTTTATATTAAGAATTTTTTTTGTTATAGCAGCTGCTGAACTACACATGTGACAATAATCAATAAATATTAATAATAAAATATAATGTAGTACTTTTCTATATTATTTATACGGATTAAACTAAAAAGAACTTCAAAGATGATTTATCTCCAATAAATCTCTGTAGATGTCAAAGCCATCAAGAAAATATGTTCTAGTCCTTTGAGAAACTGTAAAACAGGCACAAGGTTAGAAGGCCCTCAGAAACAAAAGGCTTTCGAGCTTTGATTTCTCCAGCAGCTGGCCCCAACACTAGAACCAGAGCCTGCAGCTCTCTGCAAGCATCTCCAGCCCCAAGCGCTCAGGCCAGATAGACCGAGAATGATTTACAGAAGCTATGTGTCAATCCACAACAGCAGAAAGAAGAACTGGTGGACCCACTATGATGGATGACCCTTAACTGTGGCACGACTTAAGGCATTAGAGGAGGAGGAAGAGGAGGGGGTGTTAGCTTCAAACAGAAAGCACATGAAGCACTTTGTGTGGGAGTACCAGCAGATATCTCAAGACTTTGCTGTATTTCTGAATTTGACATGCTTGAGAGTGCAAACAAAAAAAAAGAAGAATACCTAAAAAGGGATTACCTGTTAACAAATGTTATAGTCAGTGAACGCTTTCATGAAACTCTGACCTTTCTGAGATCATCCTTCCTGTCTCGTCTGATTGGGGAAACAGATCTAAATGCCAATGGAATTGGAAAGAAAACGCATTATAGTTTAATTGTATATTACATGCAATTTACTGAGCTGAAGAATACACCATTTTTATATTTATCTTCATAACTATGGTTAAAGTGTATGTCTAAATGCACTGACAAACATTTATTTTATTGTAAGCTAATTAAATGTAATTTCTATTAAAACTATTTTTGATAAAACTTGTATTTTAGTAGCAAAGTTGCTAATTAGTACTTTGCTTGAGAATTTAAAGGGACAGACGCTCTTGAGCTTATAGTAAACAAATGATATCATTCGCTGTTGTGGACGCTAATATAGTTATCGTTATCTTTACAGTTATCTTGCTTGGTGTAAACGGATCTTTAGAAACATGACAATGTAACACCTTTTATTTTAGAATATGTGGCCTTTTATTTAAATAATATTCCATTAGCTATCTGCCAGTACAGTTTAAAAAATATATATCTTTAACATTTGAATATACATAACAAGTACACTTCCAAATGTGCTTCTTTTTCCCAGATGTAAAGAAGCTAAATTATATCATTGATGTCTGATTGTATTACTTATTTCAGATTCAAATGTTTTTAACATGGCCTTTACCACTTAAAAACTTCCCTCACTGAAGTAGACAGGAGCTGTTGTATACCTAGCTACCTAGAAAATAGCTGCCCAGAGGCTAAGCCGAAATGGTTGAGTGAGCTGCTTTAAAAGGACTTTGATTATGCTCTCAAAACTAGGACTGCTGAAGCTTATCCTGTATTAGCAGAGTCAATCTACACACAAAACTGAATCCTCCACAGAAATCTCTTGAAGTTCCTCACGGGTTTACGTACACAAATGCAACATATTTTTAAACCACAAGCTCTGGCTTGCTTTTGGGCTACATATCATTTCCAGATGGAGGTCATGAATAAGAGTGATAGAAATAAGTTGAGTGAAACAGGAAACTAAAGAAACAAAATGGCAGGGAAAGAGCAAGTCGCAATAACAATCCACTTCAACGCCACACAACTGCCCGGCTGTCAGTTAAAACCACAGAAACACAGAGCCCCACTATGAGACACTGGGAGGTAAGGACGACGGGAATCTCTATGTATCCTCACCCAAAAAACAAACAGCAGAAATGTACTGTAAGGTTTATAAGTAATGCTGGGGTGTGGGCAATGCAACTGTGATTCAGACTGCGATTCAAGAGCCAACACAAATAGAGAGAGTAAAAAAAAGAGAAAACAGCCACAAGTTGCCAACATGTTCTTTCATTCTTGACATTGTGAAACATATGTAGCGCTTTTCAAAAAGCCTAGAGTGTGTTTTAAACATTGTAGTGTTTCCATCTGTGTGCTGTGATGCATGGATTTGTGAGTTTGGCCAAAAACAGCTACAAGTCATGTCTGCCATTACTGTGTCGAAGTGCAAGCCAAGAAAAACACAGCACAATCCAGAAATTTAATTGTGGGATGAAAGGTTGCAACCCCCACTTGATGGTCGTTGTGTTTTTTGGACTTATGGGTCAATGACGAATAAGTGTTTCCACGATAAATTAAAGGACAAAATGTTTTTAAAAATCTCATTTAAAACACATGTGCCAAATGTATTCTTTGTATTTATGTTGATTCCATATAGCGCTGAAAAACATTTACAAAAATGTTTACATTTAATGGCTCTAAATGAACTGAAAAGTGCATTTTTATCATTTTTATAATGTGAGTGGGTATATTTAATTGAATGAATCAATTTTATACATTTTTGCAGAGTGAAAGAAGATTTGTTAAAATGTATATTGTCTTTGTATACTATTAATTGTCTTATTTTCATATAACAAGGTTTCATTTTCAATTTTTTTTTATGATTAAGTATCAGAAAGATTGTTCCACCCTGACATTTTCTTATGTTCGCCAAATAAAATTATTTTAATGTGGAAGTAAAAACATCCCCATAATACAGTCCTCTCTATTATATCTATTATTTCTGTTTTTACTACACATTGGTCATACATGACTTTGACCTAATTAAAATTTCAAATATTAATATTAATATTCAATGAAAATGTTTTGTTAAAATATATACATATTTTCTAATCCATTTTACTAAAATATTTAATTTTCAATCAATTCATAATTTTGTCTTTTTTTTCTACCTTACAATAACAGGAAACACCCTGACATTTTTAGTGTCCTCCAAATATAATTAATTTAAACAAAATTAAAAACAAGCTCATGAAGTGTATTCAAATTATTTTGTGTCAATTGCATATTAAACCCAAACAAAAGGTGATCATCATGTCACTGACCCGTAAATGACTTCAGCAGAAAAAGTTTGCTTGGTGATGAAACTGTATAATTCCATCACTGCTGATTTACTCTGCATTAACTCATTCTCATGACAAGTGTTTCAGATAATGCAAAATAATTGAAGAAGATCTTATCAGTGCCCAATCCCCAGGAGCTCCAGAGCAATGCAAGAAGGACAATGGCTTCCACCTAAACATTCCCTGCCTCTGAATCCATAGCTGAGCTTATCTGTGCATATCTATGTAGTCATGAATGGAAACCCCTAACTAGGGCAGATGGCAGCTCCATTCGTGTGCTAACAGCAAATTTACTTTAATTGTTCTTAATGCTCCTTTGTTTTTAGGCTGCTCCATGAGAAAGGGGCCTCAAACAAGCTGCATTTACATGTAACAATTAAACTATAATGACCCTGCAAGTGATTTATTGGCATGCGGTGGAAAGGTTTTGTGTAAACTTTGTGCTTGGAGGTCTCTTCAGAAAAAGCTGGTAAAATGCAAGCAGAGGAGAATGGAAAGACCGACAGTTGATTTCACACCTGAAAAGTGATTTAACAGAAAACACTGATAACTTTCAGATGGTAATGTGATGTAGTTAATGCAAAAAGGTTTCTGTTAATGTAATCGGAAAACACCGACTTTTCACCGATGTGCTAAATAAACGGCTTTTACTAATGAAACACAGACAAACTGTGAAAAAAATTTATTGTCTATTACAAAAAAGTATTAAAAAAACACAATGTATAACGAACACATCCACACAAATAAGATTCAAATCTCTTTCTTTGAAAGAACAAGAAAATGGACACACCCATGGGATGAAGACTGGCATTCCTCCGATATATCATGATTTCTATCAGTTAATGCAGAAAGGACAATGGCGCTCCCACCGTACATTCCTGTGCTTTTGTGGTTTCAGCACTTTTCCGCCTATTGATGCGGTTCTCGGCACACACTGGCATCCAGCAAAACGCTGCAAACTTCTGGCCTCATTAACATCAAAGTAAATCTGTGAAAGAGCTTGTTTTCTTTTTCCTCCTGCAGGCATCAGCCAGTGAAATATAGGCTCAACGTCCTTGCAGTGGACCGTGCCATGTGAACGTAAGACAGGAGGAACAGTCAGAAAGCTGTACTTTTCTTGCAGCTTTTTTTTTTCTTCAGGTTAATTATACCTGAATGGAAATCCTTTTAACCGCTCTTTGGCAGCGTGTAGGATTGGCAGGAAGATCAAACAGCCATTGAGTAAGATGCCTATAAATATAACACATTCATTTGTCTCAAAATTTTCCCCTTCCCCCTCAGTTCCTCTGGCTTTCTCTTTCTCAAAGCACTGCTCCCGAGGCTTTAACCCTCCTCATGTACACTGCTGACTTCACATCTGGAACCAGATGGCTGAAGCCACTTCTGAAAGAGGCAAGAAGTCGACCTGTAAAGGCAAAGAGAGCCTTGGGTTAGACACAGCCTGTTCCAAACAGACACAACAGTCATGCGCTCAGATGATTTATAACGCTGAACAGAGGCAGTAGCCGCTTTATTGAAGGCCTGCTCATCAGACAGATATTTATTTGATGTTTCAGAGGTTTCTGTGCTGTGTTTTGAGAAAGCGTGGCAGTTCCGAGGATTTATTGCTACCATTTTCCATATAAAAAACATTCTTTCTCAAATAGCACACCACGAAAATCATTACTTCAATCATTATTTTTGGTTTACTTGAGAAGAAAACTGAAAAGATGTGAACTGCTTTCACCATTTAAATTTCAATATCTTATCTAGACTGTGTGGGTGTTTAGGAATAAATGTAATAAAGCTGGTATGGATCAAAGCCTTTTTAATGTATAAACATTATAAGTCTGATTTATCTTTTTCAGTATATATTTTTTCAAGATACATCTAAAACAAATAAAATATACATTTAATAATAAATACACAATCTTTCAAAAATGTTTTACAAAATATGTATTTTGTTTTACGTGTTATGAAAATACACTAGTGATTACATTGTTATCTGCTGTTATATGGAATCTGTTTTGAGTTAAATGTGCCTTTATATCACTTGGTTTTGGTGTGCTAAAATAAATGTTAAGTTTATTTGCGTCGTTTTTCATTTATGCTGCTAATGATGAAATCGAAGGATCCAAAGCAAAACACTGACCTGTCCATGTTTGTTCACTGCTGAGAGAGAAGCTGGTGCACTGTGGATGAGAACTACAGATGAGCGCGGCCTCTCTGGCACTGTGCACAGACAGCACACAGCCCTGCTGGTTGTACGACGGCCAGCATCTGTATTCCATATTTGCAACACTCCTCATTCCTTTCAGGACAGCATAATCTGCACAAAAGAGGAAAAATGCATCAAAACTACTCCAGGATCCACTCAGCACTGTTGCAACACCCATCTGTAAAATATTACCGTTTTCAGAGACTAAGAGAAAAGAGTCCTCTCGCAGTAGAGGTGGCAGAATCTCATGTTACTAAATGTGTGCGTGAACAAAAGGCAGCGGTGGCTCTGCCAAAAATCTCAAAATAGAGGGGAATGTGTGGAAACGTTTTACGAGAGTTGTTGTGAACGCGTTTGGACATAAGATTTGAATATTCTTTGACAATGCTTGGCTGTTTTAATGCCTCTGTGTGGCTTTATTGTGGCAGTGTGATGGATTTATGGGTGTCAAAGCTCACGGGGAGGGAGTGAGAGAGTCTTACGGGCTACAAAACTTGCCCTTGAAGATGGATTGAGTTACACAGGTTTTATGACTGAAGTACATCTTCTTGAAGGTGCAGTCGGAGACACATCACACTGAGAGCGCTGCATATATCTGGATTGCTTTCCGCCGTAGTTATGATGGAATATGCATGAAATGGGAGTTGAAAACTGTTAAGAAGTATAATTCATCATTAAAAATTACCTCTGGTTATAGATGGCGGCAAATTCTCTAGGTGCAGCCCAGATTTGTACATATGCAAAACCTCTTCGAAGGCGACCAGGGTTTCGTTAATGCTTTGCTTTAAATCTCCTGTGACAAGAACATAACTTAAGCTTCCATTATACAGCCACTTCAAGACTCACAGAGCTCATCAAGATGAATTTCGCAGTAAAACTCACCTGTGGAGTTCATTATTTGGTGAATAAGAGGTTTCAGCAGTGGGGGAGCTTGATGAGGCAGTAGGTAGGTGAAAAAATACCTGGGGAGGAAAATTTCAAATTCATATAATTAATCCGAAACTCAGCCAAGAATAGCAGAGAGGCGATTCACGCTGCGAGATCAATATGCTACAACCGATGCCCTGACACACAGCGGGGCGGATAATTAATCATAACAGGCACAGGAGGGGAGAAGCTGCCACAAAACTCCCTACACCGACCATGCCAGACTCTCGTACGACAACTATTTTATTATCTGGCTCGGACAATAAAGGTGGAATGTGGGAAGCGCTCACCTGTAGGCATTGTAGAGGTTCCTCATCTCGTTCAAGCTTTCGCAGGTTCCAGAGGAGGAGCATCGGAGGGTGAAATTGCGGAGGGGAAACTGCAGCAAGCAGTCTGAGTCCTCTTGACAGGCCGGTTCTTGAATACTTGCATCATCCAAGTCCGTTAACTTGAGCTCTCCTGACACCATAACAAACTGTCGAGGCTGGAAATCCAGCAGGGCTACTGAACCCAGCGGTGAGTGAGACAAATATTGAAGAAGCCGCACTAAACCAAAACAGACCTGTGCATAAACACAATAGTTAGTTCCTTGCTTAGGTCTAGTTTTATTACCACAAAACTATTAACCTATTACTCAATTAATCGTCGGAATAATCTACCAGTTACCAAAATAATCATTAGTTTCAAATAGTTTTGATTTTGTGTAAATTATGCTCAAATTTCCCCCTCAGGCATCAATAAAGTAAGTTGATCTTTCTATATGTGCAGCATCAACGTCAATTTGTAAATATAAACTGCTTTTTCTAACTAGTCTTCACCACATCTTTTATTTTTTCTTACTTCCTTATAAACTGTTTTGGAGAGCACAGCAAAGGTATTAAGTCACCTTTGAATATACCCTTGAAGACTGCATAGCTAAAGCTCTTCAAAAAAAGAGGAGGATGAAACCAAACACCTTTTGAATAACTCTCGACCACGTGTTTCAGAGAAGACAAGAATGTTAAAGAGACGAGTCACTCGATTACAGCCCTTTAGCTTAAACGCATCTGTCATCATCAGAACTCATCAGGAATCAAAGGTGCAGAGTGTCAACACCTGCTTCATGTAGTGAACGTGAAAGAAAATACTCTCGCCTCGTGAAACTCTGTATCGCCCGCTGCCTCAAACGGTGCCGAGAAATTATCAGGGTAAAGAAAAGTAAAAGGATGGACATCTGAGACAGACATCTGTCCCTCGGTACTATTTGATCAGGCTCAGTTGGTATGGAGATGGGGCTCCAGTTAATCCACCCAAGCCAAAGAATTTCATCCACCCCCACCTCAGGTATGCCCTGTGGGGGGATTGTGGGTGGGGAATCTCTGATTAACACTCCACAGGAGGCCTGGGGGTGGTGCTCTTACCCGAAAGCGCTCTTCCCAGGGGCTCTGCAGGAGCTGTATCATCTGAAGTGGCATCCCCTGCTCCAGAACTGCTGTGATGCCACCAACCAGAGCGCTGTCCTGACATTGACCTTTCAGCTGGAATGAACACAACAAGTTTAGTGCATACACTGGTGCAAAATGCAATGTGTGGCATTAAGCTTTTACATATCTAATGTATTACGTAACAACGGCACAACCTGGAGAGTGAGTCCAAGTCATTGCATAAGGGTGTTTTTCTTACCTCTACAATATTGGGGTGCTGCAGTCTCTGCAATAACACAATCTCCTTCCTCAGTTTGAAAGATACAAGCTCATGACAGCCTTGGGAATCTTGAAAATCGTCCAAGCACAATCTCATGTCAGTACCTTGATGGTTTACGGATTTCAGTGCCACAAATAATCCTTCCGGCAATGCTGCTTTTAACACTGTTTTAGTGTAACCTGAACCGAGAAAGTCAACAGCTTTGATGCCACTGAGTTCTTCACAGCCAATATTCGTTTTAGCAGTTACTGGGTTGTCCAAACTTAATTTCCCATTTGTGGAGAAAACTGGATCCATAAAGTCTTGTTTATTATCAAAACTGATGTCCAAGAGCTCAAGTTCTTGTTGTCTTTTTTTAAGCTGTTGGAGCAATCTGTCCCGCGCTGGAGTTAGACCATCTGGGCGGGCAGCATCACCAAAAGGTTGGTTCTCCTGGAGACCAAAGTGCCATTTCTTAAGAATAACTGTTAAAGTCAAAAACAGCGAAGCAAGAAGTAAAAAAGCGCAAAAGGGATTCCTTGAGAAAGTCATGGTAAGTTCATGTAGGTCCTTTCAGAGTTTTTACTGTCAAACTGCGTCACGTTCTCCTCGCTCATACTTCTCTCTGACACGCAGAGAACGTGCGCGCCGTAATTTAGTGTAGTAACTGTGAGCTGCGGGAACGCCCCTTGGGCGTGTCTTATTGCTCATGGCCAAATAATCACCTCCCACACAATGCAACTTCGATTGACACACAAACAAAAGAGGCTATATGTGTTTACCATATCATTGACATGTTGGAGAACGTATGTAAATGATAACATACATTCAGGCTGTCATTATCGCAAAATAAACCCTGGCAAGGCGATCAGGCCCACGCTCAAACAGCCTGACTGTATCTAGTTTAATAAATAAATAGAACACAACGAAATTAAACGTTGAAATTACTTGATAATCCCAGATAATATCTTAAAGTAGAAAGAAAACTAGTCCAGAATAGGCCTACGTTAAATATTAATGTAGCCTATGTGTTGTTATAAATAATCTACGCTACTGTTTACTGTGACTAGCGAGCTAGCCTAATTGAATTAGCGTCAATAAACATGTTTTAGGTTCTCTCTCATTCATCTTATGGCTCTTACCGGTTTGTGGTTCATTTTAGCCATGTTTCATTTTCTTTCAGCAACCATTTATATACTAAAATAAATATTGTCCTTTCAGGGCAGTTTTATTACTGTCACCAGAGAGCTATTTTGTAATTACAAGAAGAGGTTCACACACGTAACCCTCGACCGTAATAAGGGCTACATTAATTGGTAAACAGCGCCTTTTAACTAAGAAAGTAGGCTAATTTTAGTTACCTCTTTTAAAACTTTAAATAATATGTTGTTTAGGGTAACAGCGTGGAACAATGGAAAGAAATTAATAATAAACAAATTAGGTTACACATGCAATACAATACAATGTCTAACTTTAAATAAAATAATTTAAATGTAAAGTAGCATATTGAAATTTATTGAGATAAGTTAATAATTGGTCGCTTAAAATTCTCATTATTACCCTAAAATATGTGAAGTCTATGTTAAACACAGAAGGAAATAGACTACAACGTTGCAAGAGGGTTAATGTGTTTTAGATTAATAAAACTGCAAGGTGAGCTTACCTCTTTGAGCCAATAGGTGGTAGCAAAGTATATGTAGGCATACAACGTAAAAGTTCATTTTTATTTAACATAAATCCCATATATTGATTTTCAGGTTTTCTAAACAGTGATTTTGGTTATAAAGTAATGGATGGAATGTTAGGATGATGTTTGCTATTTTATTTATACCATGAAAATGCACTTCACATCTGGCCGGTTCTACAATTGTAAGTTCCCCTTATTGTCAGAAGTGATCATTTAAAACACAGTTTACAGCTGACATTAACATGCATCTCCTATGAGATCAGATTTCTTCACAAAGACTCTCATTCATTCCCAAAATGTGTTTGTTATCGTTTTAAGACGAAGAATGATTTCCTCCTCTCTACAGCTTCTGATAAAGTGTGAAGCAATATTTGTGACCTATAGTTTTTATATTATTGAAAGGATTTTTATAACTCTAGAACTATATAATGTGTGTAAGCACACACAGCGACCAAGAATCATATCCTCCTGGTGCACATTGTTTTGAAACCAAACAGACACTACAAAATAGAAAGGTTTTTTAGTACTTTATTTCACACATACATCTCTTGCCACTGGGAGCCTTTTCTCACTGCTATTCTATTAAGGAAATGTGTCTTTCTGTCTTAAAATACACAGAGGAAATAACACAATGATGTAGCTCACATCAACACTTGCTGAGAAAAATGTGCCACTAGAGATTACTATGAGTGCCAATACAGAAACACCCATGATCTGTAGCAAACATGCTCGAATGGATTGCACTGTAGGCTTAACACATATCATGTCAAAGCTCGCTTAAGGCATGTGAGAAAAAGTATTTTCTGCATTGTCTGTAGAGAATAATGAGTCAGAATGATAAATAATAAATCAACGCTATTTAAATTTGTAATGAATTTCATTATATATAGTCTTATCACAGCTCATTTGTATGGATGTGTGTAATGTGTCTCTACTCGTGTCACACATAAACCTCATAACAATGGAAAATAATGTTTTGAATTATACATCTATCTGTATGTTTATCAGGATCTCCTTGACCAATCAATCTGTGCAACCAAGATCATTTGTATTGTTTTAAGTGTCAGAAACAACAAAAACCCTTCCACCTTCAATGGCGGTGAAAAAGACAGTTTTTTTTGCATTTTGCATTGCTCTTTTGTGACAAAATGCTCAAGTAGCAGGCATGTTATCACACTATATGTAACTGTAACATGGGAATCAGCACTTTAGCATGTTATAGGCTTTTGCAATTCAGGAAAATATATAAACCGGATTCCAAAAAAGTTGGGACACTAAACAAATTGTGAATAAAAACTGAATGCAATGATGTGGAGATGGCAAA
>JAUYWG010000053.1:12723494-12756588 GCA_034779775.1 Enteromius afrohamiltoni
TTTTGCGAGATATAAAAACAGAATTGCAAGATGTTAACTCACAATTGTGAATTTATTACTTTGTTTTTTTATTCCATGGTTAAAATTGGGTTTACACATGAAAGATAGTAAAATAGCTGAAACAGTGAGGTTTTTTTAATCTTAAGCAGAAATAGGTTTGTGTCTATGAATACATTTCTTAAAATAAAGAGACCAGCAGTGGCCTTTCATCATTAGAATTGTAAATTAGCCTTTCAAATGACTTAAATTCATTTTTATTATGACAAAGACTTTCTTCTCACCGTTGTGTCTTTGATCGGACCTCACAGGGATTTGAACCACGTGGAACAGACATAAGTATCCGACTCTCCACGTGGATGAGGTTACAGCAAAACACTGGACCTGGAAAATCACTGTCTCCATTTCCAAGGCAACTCACAGAAAGAATAGCAGGGTATTACTGATGATACTAAAAAAACTTTTAAATATAATTTCTACCACTCATCTTTTCACTAAACCTTTCATAACTAAAGGAATATATGCTTTTTGTATTGAAAAATTTTCTTTGCGTCTGTTGTACAGAGAGGACACAGTTAGATCTGAACCTCAATCAAGAGAACGATCAAGGAGAATGTTGCATAGAGATTACACTGAGCACAACTTTTTTTGTAATGCCCCAGGTGAGATTATTATCAGGTATTTTCAAATCGAAGAAATCAGTAAATGGAGCACAGCATTTTTTATGTTGTTTTCTATTACCCAATATGTGGTCCTGTAGGAGAGCGCTATGCTCAGCTGGTCTTTCGCTCTGGAAACTCTGCCAGTCTCTGGAGTCTAAAGGCAATTTACTCCATGTGCCAGATGGAACAGTCACAGGTAAAACAAGGACTACATTTCCCCAAAAAGACATAATATTCTTAAGAACTTGTTAAATGCAGTGTTTGGTGGATAAATATGATACAATCTATTCATTAATAATAAGATTCAGATATTAGAGAATTCATTGTGATCTCATTAGTAATTATAGATTTTTGTGCATAAATTTAGGTTCTGGCACACATCAAATTTTTCAGTAACACTTTACAATAAGGTACATTAACATTATTTATCACTGATTAACAACATTAGTAAGCATGAACTAAGAATGAACAATACTTTATTCATCTTAGTTAATGTTCATAATTCCAGCATTTACTAATGCATCATTAAAATCACAAGTTGTGTTTGATAAAACAGTGAACTAACATGAATAAAGTGAATTTTCATTATCTAACATTAACATTGATTAACAAATAGTGCATTCATGTTATTTAACACATTAACTAATGTTAACATATGGCACCTTATTTTAAAGTGTTACTAATTTTTCTGCATTGAGCCACTGTTAATACATTGACGACATCTAAAACAGCTGTCATATGAACAATTTGTAGAGACGTACATAATCTATGCAAATGTATTTCTAATATAGATTACACATCTGTAAAGATGTTTATGATTGTTGTACATTTTAGATGCTGTCAATATCTCCAAACATACAAAACAGTACACTCTATGTACAAATACCCACAACATCTAATGAGATAAGCATGAAAAAAAACTGTTTTACAATTCAAATATTTTGCTGAAAAATGCCATTTTTATTACTCATTTTAGATCCGTTCTGGGACACAATTTGATCAACTTTGCCAGAATAGATCAGATTTATACGGCTCCATGGTGAAGAATGAGTGCTGTCCAAGTTGGTCACTGGGAAACTACTTGGCTCTTCTTAACAACGTTTCTTCCTGCTTTAGTCTGACTGCACAGCAGGTTTCGGAAAGCCTTAGCCTCCTCAGATTCTGCGCCCCTTACTACCATGATGGAAGCCTGGTTGCATCATGTACTGAAAGGAGTAAATTTGGCCGCTGTGCATCTGTTCCACACCGCTGTAAACTGTCAAGCATCTTCCAGATTCTTCATTACCTTGTGGACAAAGACTTCCTGGGGCCACAGACCGTTGAGTACAAGGTTCCATCCCTAAAATATAGCATTGTATTTCTACCAGTGGAAAAAGGAGATCCACTAATGAAAATTTATTTGGACCATTTAGAGGGTCATGAACTAACGTACAATAACACCACTATAACAGGAATGGATTTGGGAATTAAACAAAAGCTTTTCAACTATTACTTGGCCCGGGACTCGGTCTATCCTGTTCTTGCAGCTCTTGCACTTTTGTTCACAATGGGACTATATCTCAAATCACTATTTATAGCAGCAATGTCACTGGTTGCTGTCATATTATCACTCTCCACCTCATATTTTTTTTACAAAGTCGCATTTCGCTTGACATTTTTTCCACTCCTCAATCTTGCATCAGTCCTTGTGCTTTTGGGAAGCTGTCTGAATCAAGCCCTGACTTTTGTTGATTTCTGGAAACTGCAGCTGAGCCACAATCCTCCAGCTGTCCCCGAGAAGAGAATGAACCGGGTTTTACAAGAAATGGGATACTTGATATTAGTGTCGGGTCTGACATCTAGCATCACATTTTACTCAGGCTACATAAGCAGCATCACCGCCGTGAGATGCTACGCTGTATATCTTGGCAGTGCCTCATTAATCAACACGTTATTTGCTCTCGTTTGGCTTCCGTGCACCCTCATTTTGCAAGAACGCTATGCTGTGCTGTCTTCAAACCCTGTCGCAAAGACAGCTTGGAAGCCTTGCTGCTCCAAAAATCCGGGTGGATTCTGGGAGACAAGTTCAAGAAAGCGCTGTCTGTTCATCTTGAGACAGAAGCTTCGGACATTTGGCCGAGGGCTTTCAGACACATCAAACTTGCTTTTTTTAAAGATCTTGCCTTGTGGAGTGGTGAAATTCCGATATATATGGATTTGCTGGTTTGCAGTGCTTGCAGCCGGGGGAACGTACATATCATGTGTAGACCCTGGCATGAAACTGCCAACTTCAGACAGCCGAACAACTCAACTGTTCCGCTCCAGTCATCCCTTTGAGAGATACGATGCTGAATATCGCCACCAGTTCATGTTTGAGCGAATGAAACGAGGTGAAGATGAACCCATGACGCTGACTCTAATTTGGGGCGTTGTTCCATCAGATGATGGTGACCACTTCGACCCAAAAAGTAATGGATCTTTAGCTCTTGATCCAGGATTTAATATGAGCAGTCCCCAAGCCCAGCTGTGGTTGCGGGATTTTTGTGGAAAAATTCAAAACCAGAGCTTCTATTCTCCATTATCAGCTGACCAAGAAACAGCAAAAGACAATGTATGTTTTGTGGAACAATTGATTCACTGGGTTTCAATACGTCGCTGTTCTGAAAGTGAGGATGCCTTTAGCTTCTGCTGCAATAATATTCCCTTTCCTTACCCCCCAAGTGTTTTCGAGCAGTGCCTTAGCATGATGGTGGCAGAGCAGCATGCAGAAGGGCACTCACACAGTGTCGGAGGCCTAAGGTTTGACTCTGAGGGTCGAATCAGTGCCCTTGTTGTAATATTCAAGACTGTACAACTTTACAGCTTCAACTTCAGAAGGATGTCTCAGTTCTACCGAGAGATCTTATCGTGGTTTAATGGGGAAATTTCCAAGGCTCCAGTGGGACTGCAGAAAGGATGGTTTGTAAGTCAACTAGGATTATACGACCTCCAGCAATGCTTAAGTTCAGAGACTTTGGAGGTGGCAGGCTTTTCAGTAGCTCTCACGTTTGCACTAGTCTTACTAATGACGTGGAATATTCCATTAAGTGTCTACGTGTCTGTTGCGGTGGGAGGAAGTGTGTTTGCTACTGTTGGCCTCCTTGTGCTTTTAGAATGGCAGTTAAATGGTGTGGAAGCACTCTTTATTTCAGCAGCTGCAGGTCTTTCTGTTGACTTTGTGGCCAATTATTGCATTTCATACAGCCTGGCCCCACACAATGACAGACTGGGCAGGGTTGCACATTCCCTGAAGAGAATGGGTTGCCCGGTAGCTACTGGTGCTGGGGCGTATTTTTGTGTGGGCATTATTATGTTACCCGCAACTGCATTGCTTTTCAGAAAGCTTGGGATCTTTCTTTTGCTTGTGAAGTGCGTTGCATGTGGCTTCGCCACTTTCTTCTTCCAATCGCTGTGCTGCTTCTTTGGACCACAGAAGAACTGCGGGAGAATAACCCTACCTTGTGTTACAAAGCAAGCCACTGAAAATATACTGTCATCCTGTTCGGTTACAGAACCCGGGACCACCAATCCCGCAGCTAATGGGGCATTTGGCTGTGGCACTGGTTCTCGAGTTCAAAGAAGTTTTAATAAAGAAAGTGAAGGCTTTCTTTGCCCCAATCAGCAACACCATAGAAAGCGGCAACCAGTCGGTGGAAGGGAGCCAGAACAGTATGAACTGCAGCCGCTTGCTTGCCAGTTGAGCGACAGTTTCGAGAATAGCACTTGCACCAGCAAGCTGTCCAACAGGCCTTCTGTCCTTTCTGATGACATTCAGTTCTGTGGCCTTAGTCCAAGGCAAGACTATGATCGAGTCAGCATTGAGGCTGACAGCGCAGAAATGTGTAGCAGGCACCTTAAAGGTTGCAACCCACCTCCAGCACTCCAGACCTCATCCCCGTACAAAGAAAACATGTTGCGTCCCGTGGTTGCCCCTTCACAAGATGCATCTAAGGAGAAGGTTTTGTGTAAGAAATGTCGAGGCCAATCGAGCGGTGGGCTTCAACTTTGGAACGTGTCTTTGTCGTCTTCCTCTAGCATGGAAGAAATCATGATCACTCAGACTACAGATACAGTCAATGAAAGGTCACTCTCAATAGATGAAGGCACTAGTTGTCATCTACACAAACGGCTTTTGTCATGTCAGTCCCAGAGCTCCATAGAGGGACTTGAAGACTCCAATGAGACCTGCTTAAGTGAGGTAGAACCTGCTATCTTAGTCCCTCAAGCTGTAAAGAAAGAGGAGGAGTTACAACCTGGCCACCTAAATGGCAAGAGGGACACTTTACGTCTGTCCTTGAAGGAGACTGTGTATGACCTTGCCTCCCCGGGGTCTGGTAGACTGAGGACAACACAAAATGATGTGCCAGTGATACTGCCCAACAGCAAACCTGATATGCCCGACGTTTGGATAAAAAGGGAGGGAAAGGGTGAAGGTAGCAGCTGATCAATACTGTCAACACACTGAGCAAACCTAAACAACCACAGCATGGCCAGTACTTTATATGGTGGGCTTCACTTTTGTACTCAGCAGCATATTATTACATTTCTGAATCTGTCTGAAAATGCATACCAGATAAAAGACAGACAAGTTAATTGTTCGAAACTTTACACAGTGCTTATAAATAATTGAAGGGGACTCTTTTTTTTAGCATGATTCCTTGCATGTCATGTAAATATACACTGAATGTGCACCCACAATAGCCTTTGAAAAAGCCTTTCTTCAGGGGCCTTGAACTGCAAACTTACTAACACTTAAAGAACAATTGTGCCTGATCTTTTAAACAACCAAGCCATGAGCTTTTTAACTAAACTTCATAATTTTGCAAAGGTCACAATCATTATCAATTTCTATATTGTTTTTTTAGACTCAACTAGTTAAGTTCTCCAAACAGTTTTCTATTATTATACACTTAAAAAGCACTCAGATATTTCACTGTAGTCATTTTACATAACTTACTTAAGCCAGGAACACTTGTGCTTGCTATTGTGGCTATAACTGTTTTACACATTTTATCGCATGTTATGATAAAATTTAAACAATTTTAACTTTTCATAAAATCCGTAAGAAAAGATTGTTTTGTTATTGACAGAGCCATAGAAGTACCTCTTAAAATAAGACAATGACTGCCCATCAGTATATATAGGCCAATGTTCTTTAATCTGAATGCTTCAGTGTGCGGACATGCTTCATTAATATCCCAGATTTATGAAAAAATGCAATACCACATTAGAACCCTATTCAAGACTGTGAGTGTTACCTCTATGTTCATTATGTTTCGGAAAGATACGTATTGTTTAGAATGCAAAAGGTTGTATGTAAAAAGTGGTGTTTTGTGATGTGCACAAAGATGTCAATCCTTTATGAAACTGGAATCTTAGAAAATGTCAGTTATACAAAATGTTTTGATAGAAAGAACATTGTTTTTATATTAAGATTGATTTAATGTTACTTCATTAAGGCCAGCGGATGTGTACTTGACATTGTCAAAGCATCTTAAAAAAAACAAAGTGCCAAAATGAAAAAATGATTTTGTGCCAAAAAGTTTTTTTTGCTGAAATTATGCAGCAGTATTATACAACCTGCTGGTGTGGAACTACTGTTGATAGCCTGTGCGTTAAGTCAGATTTGAAGTTGTCTGAAGATAAACTATGAAGACGTTCAATAAAAAAAAATATTTTAAATTGAGGTTATACTGCAATCTATTTGTCAATTTTATTATTTTTCTTAATAAATAGTTTAATCTTGTCATTATACATCACCATCACTCTATTCTCCTATTTGATAATGTTAAGTGCTTTGTATTGTTAAAAGATATTTAAAAACTTATTTTGGGGGAAGCATGGATGAATGATTAATCGCGGCTGGCTCCTCATTTCCCAATCAGCCTATTATGTGATTACCCTATCAGAGCCAAGAGGTTTTTCCTTTTAAGGCCCTAGGGCTTGTAGTCCTCCAAGCTCTTGGCTCTATCCCCGGACAGCATACCAAACATGCTTTTCTATTCGATTATAAATGAAGACGTGTGAACTTGTGAAAAGCGCTATATAAATAAAAGTGATTGATTTATTTATTTGGTGCTTTTTGGACGATTAAATACCTCAGATTCATTTATGCGCTAAACATGTATATGTATTTGTATATCATTTTACATAAGACTGATCTAACCTACTATTACTGAAGGGGGAAAAGAGAAGTATATTATATATACACAAGTATATATAATATAAAGTATATAAAAAAACAAGCTTTATTTTCATTCCCACAAAGAAACTCTTTAATTGCTTTATGTTCTTGTCAGATGGGATATTGTCTTTTTCAAATATAAGGAATATTTCAAAAAAATAAACAAAACACGAAATGCACTGTAGTACTAGTACTGACTGAGAAATCACTAATTTAAATAAAAATTCACACTGAAAATATTCAGTAATTGAAGGAAGATTTCTTTTAAAAATGATTCTTTTAACAAATGATGCATGAATACATCCGATTTCAGTTTAATCCTGAATCCAGTCGTCTTTAGCCCAGTCAGGCATTTGGGTGGAGTATTCAAAGTCAGGTCCTTTGTAGCGTAATGCATGTAGGTACATAATAAAATCCTTCTCTGTTGGGTCAGGTCGCACAATTTTACACTCGCCACATAAATGATCTCTGACAAAAGCATTTGATTTTGCAGTTCTGGAAGCTTCATCTGATACTGAATGACTTTCATTATGAGCGCCATTGATCTCGCCCTCAATCTCAGCAGCAGATCCTTGACTAGCTTCTGCCTTCACTTCCTCCTGTGTCAATTTACAGGAACTGTCATCACGCGCAGCATCACTCGACTCAGGTGCAGTTTTTTGGTCATTGTGTTCTTGAGCACCATCACTACACTCAGTCTTCGGCCGTGGCTTTCCTGAGATCTCTTCATCAGGCAAATCCAATAAGTGCAGACTCTCCTTTGAACGATGCTCTTCTACCAGAGCTTCTAGAAGCTCTTCATCACTCATGCCCACTAGCCCTCCTTTGGCTCTGTTTGGACCCCATGCAGAAGACCCATAGATGGGATCATTGAGGATTGGAAAGCCGAGGAACTGAAGATGAACACGAATTTGATGCGTACGTCCTGTGAGAGGCAGACAGCGGACAACACTAGAGCGCCCATTATAGCTCAGTCTCTGGAAAACTGTGCGGGAATCTTTGCCTTTGGAATCCACCCTACAGAGACCCACACGGAAGGACACTACCAGGATGGGTTCCTCACACACCACCTCACCCTCTGGAAACTCCCCTTCTACACGACATACATACTCCTTCTCTAACTGTGAGGAAAAGAAAAGTACAGGTAAAATCTGCATTTAATTAAAATTCAGCTCATCTATTTTCCATCCATTTTACAACTGATCTTCTTTATCCTTTTGCCAAATGTTTTTCTATCCATTCTTCAATTAGGTTTAACAAGTAAACACATTTAAAGCATGTCTCTTTGATGCACAGGCAAATGTTTTTGGTTTACATGTGTCACATTTATTTAAACTAAATAAAGACATGAATGGCTTAGGGCTGCAACAACTAATCAATTAAATCGATAATGAAAATAAACGACAACGACTCTCATTATTGATTAATCAGGTCTGCCAACAGGGCACGTCTGACTTGAGTCGGTGGCATCAAATTACAGCACTGAGAAATGAATTTGCATGGACAAAATGCATCTAAAAATAGTGGAGAAGTACATTATCCAAGCTTCCCAAAACATGAGGATTCTTTATTTTGAGTTTTAAGCTAATAAAGTAAGGTGATGGCTTGCCTTGTCAGGCGCTTTGACAAATGTGTGTGCATCCTCAGCCGCAGCGCCACAAAGAGTTTATGGTCATATCCTTTATTGCTATTTTAATTTTTATTGTAGGGATTTAAACTGTATTCACTGTATACAGTGGTTAAATTTATTAAAACAGATTTATATACATTTTTTAACAAATTATGTAAGCTGTTGTCGCTTAGTGAATTGGTTAGTTGTCCAATATGCATAAGCTCTTGTTGTTATCTATGAAAAAGGCAGAAAAAAAATATTCAATCACTTTATAGTGTTTTTTTCCCCAGAAACCCAATTAAACTCAAAAAGTACCTAAACAATGCCAGCAAGAACGCAAGCCGTTATGACCGACAAAGGAAGCTGTGAATTCTGTGAATAAATACTAGCCCACTTAGTTTGTTATTTGCCCAGTAAATGATAATAACATTTTTAGATTTAGACATATTTTTTTGACAGATTCCTAAATTATTTGGGTTTTCATAGAATTCGGTTGACACGTTTGTCTGAAGGACTCTGGGCAGAACGTGGATATGTTTTTTTAACAATAAAATAAAAGAAGAAAACAAAATGGGACTTTATTGAATCTGACTTATTTGAAAAAATAATCCTCCAAATAATCGATTATCAAAATAATTGTTAGTTCCAGCCCTAGAATGACTTTATAAAACTGATGTGTCTGCAAAGTTACACTTGTGCAAGAAAGTGTAACTATTAACTATATAAAACTATATTAACCATATTAACTAGATAACTATTATAAAAAGTATATGCATTTAAAATATTGCATAATTTTATGGAGAATAAATCTTATAAATTAAGCATTAAATCAGTTGGTTTATTAAATGAACAAATTATTTTTTTTTCCATTTCATTTTTAAGCAACACTAAGACTCAAAGTCCCACCTGTCTCTCACGAACCATCGTATCCAGCTTTTTGGAGACCTCGAGTGTCCGAGCAAACAGCAGCACACCTGAAGTGAGGCGGTCCAGTCGATGTATTGTGTGGAGGCCAATAAGGCCTTTCTCCTTTCCCAGAATAAAAATGACAGTATTGTGACGGTAGCGGCCACAGGGATGGACAGGAAGTGAGGCGGGTTTCTCCACCACTACCACTTCACCATCATCCACCAGAATCTCCAGGGGCTTCCCACTCACAGGGGGCTCATGGCGATGCACTGTGTTCCTCATAAAGTCATTGTTCTAGACGAGCAAAAGACAAGTAAACAAACCAGCACACATAAACTGACAGGCAATGAGTGTTGTCACGTGACGTCTTACCTTCAATACTATATTCAGGTCATCCACTGGCGTTTCATTCAATTTAATACGCCCATCTTTGACAGCGTTATTGTAGTAATCCAGAGACTCCACACGGAATTCACTCTTAAACACCTCTAGTAGTGTTTTACCAACCCAGCGTCCCTTACAGTAAGTTGTAAAGTCAAAATAATAAGGATGCACTTTGCGAAGACCGCCTTCAAAATAGTAGGAGGTTTCCGCAAAATGTTCTTGACTGAAACTCACACCTGGGTTGCGTTTCTGCGGAGGAGGCACGTACCGCTCCACGGGACGACGCTGTTTCCCGCACCTCTTGTGCTTCTTGCGGTTGTCTTGCTTCGCTGCCTCTTCGGTCTCCTCGTTTCTACGTTTACCGCGGTTTGTCGTGACAATGCTGTCAGTATCACAGCTGTCTTCAGCTGTAGCGTCTTTAGTCTCCATGGTGTTCGCTTCAGTGCAGGACCGCTGTTTTGAGAAGTTCAACGTTATAAAGGCTGTCCGTAGCGTTCCCAAAATTGCAACACTCACGTTTGGGTTTCGCCACAAGTGTTTCAGAAAATTGTTGTTTTCTTTTTTCAACGCAAAGTAAGGCATTTAAACCTGCTGCCTTCCCCTTCGTACACGTGAGGCATGCAATCCGTCTCAATGACAGAGTTGTTTCCGGCTTGGGTTGATGACATCATATGACGTAATGTGTTTACGCATTATTTCTGGTGTAGATTTTAGCATTTAATTTTGTCACTAAAAGTGTATTGCAGAAGTATGTGTATAATTTCTTTTTGCTACTTTTCATTTTTTTTGTAACTTGCAATTTATAAGTGTATTTTTTCATGTGCTATTTGCTGAACATTGAATACATGCAAAACTATAAAACAATAGCTTTTACTCTCATACCTTCATTTACAAGATATATGGGTATTTATTCACTCTTTTCTACTTTGCATTTCTCTCTGTGTGTATATACATATACATATATATATCTTGACATTGATAAAATAATATGGTATAGTAAATATAATGTATAGTTTATGATACTTCATAAATCACACATCACAGTATAATGAGCTTTATTAATTTCATTAAAAAAAAAAAAAAAAAAAAAAACGCCCTAAGGCCTTATATTATGTTTACATTTAAATTGTATACAATTAACATTCTATATTTAATGTGTAGATTAATAAAAAATTGTGTCACATTAATTAAAATCAAACTTAAATCAAATTACAAAGTCGATCAGAACAGCAACACTTCAACTCAAAGTCTGACTTCATGCACAGACTACACAAAAAAGATAAGAAGTCTTTAAACTCGTTTGTTAACTTCATTAGCTAATAGTATTTTTATTTAAGCCTTGGCATATAACTTAGCACGGTAACAGTTACATTTACAGAACTGTTTCGATTGCTTCTTGCTATATAGTATGTTAAAACTGAGCACATGGCCACTTATGAAGCTACTGAGATCACAAGCCTTACATATAAAAGTTCTTGCTCAGTCAGTTTAAGTATGTAAAGAGACACTTCCTCAGAAATTACAGCATTCCTTTCAGTCCTCTAGCACATGAACTTGAACTTCAGTTTTAAATCAAGAATCTGAATGATCAAGGCGAGTGTGTTGCTAGGCAGCGGGTGGAGATGGGATGGGAGGCGTTCCCTCAGCCCTAAGGGCTTTCTGAGCCACAGCACCAGCGCCATCTCCTGCAGGGGCAACCATACTGCAATCAGAGCTCATCACTGGGAAAAGAAACAAATCAACAGCCACACGGTTGTGATGAGCTCCAGTGCAATAGAAACATTCTGCTTTATCTCAAAAGGACTGGATGCGTACCCTGGCCACTGGTGCTTTTTGTCTGTCAGTGGGACGTAAACAACACCCATCAGCGCTTTCCTGAGGAAAGTACCATCGCTCTGACGGTCATACTGCTCCAGAACCTGGCTTCCAGCCTCTGGGCCCACAGGCAAAACAAGTCTCCCACCTGGTTTCAACTGTTCCAGGAGCTGTTAATGCATACGCTTAAATAAGATTACTGCAGGCTATGTGAGCAACAATTAAGTCTTATTCATTATGTGCATACATCTTTAGGGAGAGTTGGAGCTGCTGCTCCAACGTGAATGGCATCATAGGGGGCTTCATCAGGATAACCCAATCGACCATCACCCACTGCAAAAAAATAACATTTGTCAAAAACAGGTCCAATGAGAATGTTTGTATTTCATTGTACTACATTATATATATATATATATATATATATATATATATATTATCATCATATTTTTACATTATAATTTATAATAATTTTAACATTTTTTTTCATCACTCACCCACTAGTTTAATTCGTCCAGAGGCAAGCAATTCTGGATCGTCTGTCTGGACATTTTTCACAGAGGCTTTCACCAGCTCATCTATGTGGTCAATTCCCACTACTTTTCCAGAGGGACCTACCTGCAGAGTAAACGTAGCAAAATATTTACAGTACAACAGGGTTTAGAATGTCTAATTAAATTAAAAAATTGTGTAAAAATAAAATGTCTTCTTGTTTATTCTGTAAAATAATAATAAATGTTTATTTAGAAATTGTTTTTTTTCAATACGTTTGCAATGTTCATCAAGCCTGCATTCATTTGAAAAATACAAAATTTAACAAAAAAGCAATTTAGTGAAATATTATAAAATAGCAGTTTTCTATTTTAATTTACTTTGAATTATAATTTATTTCTGTGAAGCAAAGCTAAATGTTCAGCATCTTCAGTGTCACATGATCCCTCAGAAATCATACTAATATGCTGAGTTATAACTAATGCTGGAAACAGTTGTGCTGCTTAATTGTTTTTGTTTTGCTATATACATATTCTAGTTAATATTGAGTTCATAAATGTGGGGGAAAAAATCTATATATTAAAAGCATGCATGAAGAAAACACAACGTTTACCATTCTGGCAAAGCATGCAGTGAGATATCCACTTCCTGAACCCACATCCAAGGCTGATGCTCCTTCTGTTAACTTGTCACTGAGGACCTCAAGAGCATGTGCATGCTACACAACAAATCATTATAATTCATGAAAAACAATTCAATTCATTATAGCGCATTAAATATAACAGTAACATCTATTTCAGAGGTGTTTGCCTGACCTACCATATGAGGGGCACTGATTGTAGCCTTGTATCCTTTGCAAATAACACACACACACACAATGTGAGTGAAAAATAGCTATGCATTTTTTCTTTGTCAGAGTTTGCCTCATATGTTCAAACCAATATGCCAGATGATGTATGAAATGCACCTATGGACTGGGGAGAGTCAGCATAAGGGTGGTCTCTGGAATAAATCCCTCTATCAGTGGCAAGCATGGCATTAAACACTCTGTCACTGCGGATAACTCCATGATCTGTCACAGAATGACAACATTAAACTCTTTACTACTAAATCTACGTCCATTAAATTACATTTGGTTATTAATATTACTATCTATCTACTAACCTCTTAAGCGGGTGATAAGTTCTATATGTGTTTTGCCACTAGAGATCCATGCCATGGTTCTGGAGAGCAGCAAACCCATAGGGACCGCTACTGCTGCCAGTCTGAGCACTGTCTGCATTGCCTAACAAGCTGAGCCTGCAACAAATGATGTTTGGATTTCAACAACTGCCAAGTTAGGACAGTCTGTAAACTCACTCGGACATACACCTGTCTTGAGTCTTAAAATTTTTTTTTTTTACTTTGTCAATCTGGTCTTTACAGTCCTTAAACTACCTAAAATCCAGCTAACTCAGCAGCCTTAACATGCTGGGAGACTAACAGAAAGCAGCCAATCTAATTTAAGATGTTTTTCCCGGAAGGGTAAACTGTTGTAAATAAATAAGTAAATAAAATCTTACATGCATAAGAAGTAATTGAATTTGTTATGCATTCAACAGTGTTTGCTCATTTTAATATCTCTGGATCTAACCTGTCTTTGGATGTCAGATCACTGATGCATCCAACATGCGTCCTTGATTCAGGTCAACAAACGTAAGAATCGGACCTGACCTAAATTTCACACGCCACAACACCAAAAAGACAGTCAAATAACAAAATATTAGTATATACGCAACAAACTGGGCTTTAAATATGTTGTACGTAGTTTTTAACGTACAACCATATCTCTGGACAATAAAAAGAGCAACGTGCAGCGTCGCTTGTACAAATTTGCATAATATTGTTTTAGAATGGTAACAGAAACTAAATGTGTGTATATAAATTAAAAGTACATAACTGTCAAGACAAAAAAAAACCTTACTCGTAAATTTCGACCCGATGTCAACGTGCTGAAGAAGTAAACGGAAGTAGCGTTTCCAAACGCGTCTCGACGACCAATCACAATAACGGAATTATTGACGGACGTGTGTAATGGCCAATCAAATTCGGCGGGTAATCCCTCCCTGTTACGTGCATCCCAAGCAGCAGCAGTGAAGGGAAAGCAAGAGAGAAGATGGGTTTTACATGCTAATGCTTGTATTTCCCCCCTCTTTTTAATATAATCTCTTAGGTCTGAGGTGTTTAAGAACATTGTACTTTAAGGTAAGCACTAACGTTACTATGATCATTTTCTACTGCTCCATTATAACGTTAAGGGTTTGCTTGAGACCTGTAACGCTAATGTCAACAATCATTAGGACTACTGATAAATTCTGATGTAAACAAGGAGTAACGGAT
Source organism: Enteromius afrohamiltoni (assembly GCA_034779775.1). Classification (NCBI taxonomy): domain Eukaryota; kingdom Metazoa; phylum Chordata; class Actinopteri; order Cypriniformes; family Cyprinidae; genus Enteromius; species Enteromius afrohamiltoni. The sequence continues at coordinate 12,737,944 of JAUYWG010000053.1, forward strand.
CCCTGTTAACATTTACAAGTCTTTCCTTAATCAAAACCTGACAGGCCTGATATTAATTTTCAAATAATTGATGTTATCCCATCTTGTGTTTGAACCCGCACGTCGCTGCAGGTTGTTTGTGATCCTTCATTGAAATGAATGCTTTAATTACTAGAAACGTGATGATTGACGACTTCGAAACCCATGCGGTCCGATCTAGTGGAGATCTGTGGTCCGAGATCTGCTCCAGTCTGCCAGAGCCCCAGGAACAGGATGGTGGACAGTTTACAGACTCATTTGAGCCTTCCTCTCCAGGAAACCCTCAGACCAACTCTCCCAGAGCTTCTTTCTGCCCCTGGGAACCAATGGCTGACTCTGAGGTTTACATTGCCAGTTTAGGTACAGGAAATTACACTTGATGAGCCTGTTACTTTGATTTGGTTTTGTAAGGGCATGTTCTGTTGCTGCAGAAAACCGATTGAAGAGGATCAAGGGACAAGCGAATGAAGTAACTTCAAGGGAAATGCTCCGTTCCTTGTCCCAGGCTAAAAAGGAATGCTGGGATAGATTCCTTCACGATGCCCAAACCTCAGAGTTGTTCCAGGAAGGGAACTTTGATCAGAGGTAAGAATGAGATCTGTTGCTCTCGTGGATCTTGAACTATTCAGTCTCCCGTATGTCTGCAAGTGGGACATGCATCTATGTCGTCAACTTTTAATAAATGTTGTTCTTTTTAACTCAAAGAATTCTGATTAAATGTATCCCTAAAATATTAAGGAGCATGTTGATGATAACAAGACATGGTTTCAACATTGAAGGAATGCTTCTTTAACAGCAAAACAGCATATAAGAATTATTTTTTTAATGATGCTGAAAATTCAGCTTTGCCATCATAAGAATAAATTCCATTTTAAAATGTATTCAAATAGTTAACACTTATTTTAATAAACTGTTATAGGCTAATATTTCGCAATGCTACTGTATTTTTGATCAAATAAATAAAACATAACAGAAGTCTTAAAATAATAATAAAAATAAAAAAAAATTATATATATATATATATGTCTTTCATTAAGAAAATAAAATTAATTAAAATTAAATAATGTAATATTATATGTTTATGTATATGTAATAATATTGTGATGTTCCAACACACACACATGTGTGTATATATATATTTTTTTCTACATTTTCGTACTGAAATAGCCCAATTCAGATTACAAAATAACTTTTCAAGGGAAGGTCAGGACTCAGACTTGGCCAATCTAGAACACTTAATTTATTCTGCTTGAACAACGCTGTTGTTGACTTCCTCTTGGATTGCGTCTGTGACCCAACATCCCCCGTAGCAAGTGTGCAAAATATACTTGCAGCTGCTTAGCCAGATAAGAAGTCCACTCTGGTGGTTGGAGTAGTTGTGAATGGTAATGATACCTTACCAGCTCATAGATGGTCCTGAGGGCTTCTGAAGTTCCAGTAGTTTTATCAGAATGTTTTTTTTTTTATGAATTACCATGATTAGGCTATTATTTAGATCTGTACTGATGATATAAAAAAAATCATTTATTTCTGTGGTTAAATGAAAGTAATCAGCTCTTTGGTTCATGTGTAATTATTGGGTTTTGTCTATCCTGCAGTGCTTTGGAGCAGTTCAAGCGCTGGCTGTCTCCTGAAAGGGTGGCCATCAATGCAGAAGAGCTGGAGTACCTTCTCTTACCCACACAGAACAGTGAGGCTCCTGCCAACTCAACACAAACTGACAAGCCATGTGAGGGGGAAGAGTGCCCGAGCCCAGAGAAATAACCATATCACAGCAAATAACTGCCCTGCAGTGTTAGGGGAATTTCGTTGTGGAGTATTGCAAACCGTTTAATGGGATCAGTTGATCACAGATTTCTATTAAGGTGTCTTTGGTTGTTTATGTCTCTCAAGTTGGTTTAACTCAAGATTCATTATTATATCCTCATATTTGTAGGACTAAAAGGAAACACGTGTGTGAATAAAAAAAATAAAATCTCTCTCTTTGAGAATTTTTACTTGCCAGGTAACACGCTCTGCAAAAGCGAAGTCTGATTTGCTGAGAGAATTAGCTTGAAAACGTGACTACATTTTATCATGAAACATTCCACATACACTATATCTTATCACATACATTTCATGATTTACTATTGAAGTCAATAGATTTTATTTCCTGTAGTATTGTTTATACACGCATCCAAACATACACAAACATTACATTTAGAAATGCATTATTTCATGCATATTTGTATAAACTGAATGTTTGTCAATTGTTCCCTGGATTCAAATGTGTAGGTCAGTGGACTGGATGGCCACTAAAAATGTAATTACCAGGGAATGTTAGGTATAATATGCCTATTGTCTCTAAACATGCCAGTAATTGTACACTTTATCCTGAATTGATAATAAAATCTATGAAGGAGCCATAATGAGATTCTTATGACCTTTGTAGTGATGCATGCTGATATTTTTGCCCAGCAGTAACCAATAGATGTCACTATTGTTGAATATGGATGAGGCAGCACTCCAGGGCGTTCCTGTCATTTACTGTTCAAGCATCACTGCTTCGTTCCACAGTTTTATTTATCAAATCTTATTTCTATTATGCATGTTAAATTGTTAATTTTTATTCCATGAGTGCTTTAATTACTTTGACATTTTATTATTCAAATTTTTTGCTTCCAGTTCCTCCTCAGCACCATAAGTTGTTGTGTGCACAGTATATTGATCCAGATCAGTAGTTTATGCTCCCGTAGCCACAGCCAATGATTCATTATCAAACCAAGAAATAATGGTTTAGCAGGTTAACGTCTAGTTTAGGTGTCCCCTTAGTTTATGTAGCCTATTCATAGTTTACCAATGCAAACAATATTTAAATAATACGAAACTATGCCTAATTAAAAAACATTGGACGTTACATGAGCGTTTGATCACCAAATCCCTAGTTGAATGATTTATTTCCATTTTTGTTCTTATTGTATTGAATTCAATTCATGTATTTGATTTCATTTATTCATTTAGCCGACGGGAAGGTCTGTGAAATCTGAACAATGCGATAGTTTTTCTAGCATTATTAAAGGCGGCTGGTCGTTCCTGACGGTTCCTCACACTTGTGCGCATAGACGCGTCGAGGGAACTCTCCAGTCATCTGTGCGCGCGTCTGGAGGCGATCTTCGAGCTCCATGTACACGAGTTGGGATCGTTTTGAGAAGGAAAAATTGCATAGGTTGTATTTAATAAGCGCAACGTAGAGATGTACTCAGTCTGAAGAAGTCTTACCTGTCTCCTAAAACTAAGTGTTCCTGGATCATGCAGCAGCAGCCGCTGAAGAAGTGATCAAAAGGACAAAGGTGGGTAAAATGTTTTAGCTTAATTTGAAATCTTGCTGTGCGTGTTGAAAATGTTTCAACTGGCACGCTATTAGTCACTATGATAGGCTATAAGGAATTTTTGGGTGTATGAAATTAATCAGAATCAATTGGTGTCTATAACACGAGTCGTATTTTTACTGTATAAATATAACATGCATTTAATGGATATTCTATTTAGTAATTGATATTAAATCTTCATATTTTTAATTATCGAGATTTTCGTCCTTTTAAACTCCTCAATCACATAATTTCTTATGTCTTTCTGTCTCACAATGTTCTTTGCATGTTCAGAGTGGACATAACTGTTCATTAATAATGGAGATCCACTTAGACTGGCAGTATGAATGCATTAGGTGAACTAATCCACACAGGCCATTTCTCTTTTTGTCTTTTGCGTTTGTTTATTCAGAGGTTTTATTAGAACTGTCCATAGATTATGTGCATTTCTTAACATTAATGACTTTTAATGCAAAATGCAAACAGTGAAGGGATTTATTAAATTAGCGAAAAATAAATAATCTGTTTCAACAGCAGATGCTTTTTTTTTTTCATATTCCATTCATCCTTTACAGTGAAAACATGCAAGTCTGAGCATCTCCTCTAACAGATAGAAGCCAAAATGTCTTCTGAAGTTGTTCAGCATTAACCGATTTCAAAGAGACTTCTTGTTCACAAGTATGTAAAAGTGGCTGTTCAATAAAAATGGTTCCTCTGTACACCTAATGCACTGTAGCTTTCAGAAAGTGACGGAAGACTTAAGCGTTTTGCTTTTGCAATTTGCTATTGAGTGGAATTATTATCATACTAAAATCAAAAAATAATTACGCAGTGCTGACTAGGAATCATTTCAAGATGTTATTTGTACATCACTTATATGAGAAGAAGACATTTGCTATGTTTTCTGGTATGCACACTGTAGTCATTCCATTCTATTCTATTTTGTTCAGTTTGTATAAAAAGTGTAGCTTTGGCCACAAGTTCATTTATATCTCAGATCTGGAATGGCCTCTCTTTTCTACAGCTTAAAATACATGACCTCTCTACTTTAAATCACACACAAATAATTCAAGTGGACATTCAATCCAGGGTGGTGTAGTGTAGTGATCTGTGCTGACCTCAAAGAGCATTTAGATCCAAGGAATTACTGAATTTGTTTGTAATTTATAGTGGGCCATAATCGGCTGCTTGTGACCCTGAAAATGGGTTGGAGGTCAGATCAGACAAAACTGCATAGGGTCAAAGATGTATTTTATGTAAACTCAGCCTACATTAAATACAAGTTTTCATACACATTAATAGTGATGACCACAGTGTGTTTTGTGTAGTGTATTATTAGCTGCCAACACCTTGAAACCACTGGAAATCAATACATTTGGAAAACAAAAGAGTTACATTTCTTGTTTATTTCTTTTACTAGTATACAAATTTATGAGTATGAAAGCAATATACAAAATTATTAGTATTCATAATTATTTTATTATTGTTCATGTCAGGTTGATTATATATTGCTTTGCTTCTGCAAGTCATGGTAATAAGTTAACTGTTAGGGTCACCAAGACTGCATTTTCTCAAGAATACAGTTAAAACAGTAATACTGTAAAATTTTACTGTAATTTAAAATAACTGTTTTCTATTTTTAATAATTTATTAGATAGGATAGATCAGAACTGACAGGAAGTGAAGCGGTGGAGAGATGGGATCGGCACGCTGCCCACAAGTCTATCACCACTGACACTGTTTTATATTTTAATATATTAAAAAAAATGTATCTAAGTCTTTAGTTTCACATGGTCCTTCAGAAACAATTCTAATATGCTGATTTGGTGCATCAAACATGTGTTATTATTGATTGTGTTTTTTTGTTTTCAGGATTCTTTGATGAAAGGAATGCAGCATTTATTATTCAGTTTACATTCAATTGAAATCAGCATTTATTTAAAATCTTTTGTAACATTAAACCATCACTTTTGACCAATTCAGTGCATCCTTGCTGAATAAAACTTTGAAACAGTAAAACATACATTGAAGTTAACAGTACATTTACAATGTCTTTTCTATTTACATTTCACTTTTTTCAAACAGGTGTCAGTTTGTTGTCTTCATACCAGGGCGGACATGGACTATCTCCATAACGAATCGTGGACAAACATGACTTCAGATGCATCTGCCTCATCGTTCAGCGGACTGCAGCTCCTGATGGACCTGAAGCCACTCTTCATCCCTCTGTACGCCATGCTCATCCTGGTAGCCTGCTCTGGCAATCTCCTCCTCCTCATCCTCATCGGCCTGAACAAGAAACTTCACAGCACTACAAACTTCCTCATCGGAAACCTAGCGCTGGTTGATCTGGTCATGTGCCTGTTCTGCGTTCCCCTGACTGCGTTTTATGCCTTTGATCAGCGTGGTTGGGTTTTTGGCCAGTTCATGTGTCATTTTGTTACCCTGATGCAAACCTCGACTGTGTTTGCGGCAGTTCTGTCATTAACCGCCATTGCGGTGGACCGTTACGTGGTGGTTGCATACCCGATTCGCCGTCGCGGAGGTCGATCCTTCTGCGTTTGGTTGGTGGTCAGCATTTGGCTCTGTGCATTAGCAATGTCCACCCCAACAGCTCTGCACACGGTCTACCTGGATCTGAGCGCAACAGGACATGAAATGGTTGTTTGTGAGGAGTTCTGGCAGGGACAGGAACTCAGTCGTCTCATATATTCATGTTTCTTCCTGCTCCTTTCTTATTTTGTTCCTCTAGCAGCAGTTTCCATATCCTACTGTGCAATCTCCTGCCACCTGCAACACCGAGCTACACCTCGCCTCATGGCTTCTACACCTTCCAACCAGGAAAAGTGGGGGCGAAAGAGGCGCAAGACTTTTCGACTCCTACTTGTGTCCGTTCTGTCATTCGCATTCTCCTGGCTTCCCTTGCAGGTGGTTAACCTCATACGCGACCTGGACACCGACTTCACCATCCTGAGCAAGAATCACGTCAATGTGATCCAGGTGTCGTGCCATTTGTTAGCCATGAGCTCGGCATGCTACAACCCTTTCATTTATGCTTCTCTGCACAACAAGTTCCTGTCATATCTATGCCAGAACATATTTCAAAGAAGAAAAGCTCATGGTACTCAGAGCAGCCTCACAACCTCCAGCCGAATACTTCGCTTGAATACTTCTAGTACTCTAGCTGACATTCCCATGGCCATTAGCAAGATTTCGCAAGACTGACTCTTCTCTCCAACACACTGATGTTGCTTCTTTAGTTCTAGAACTGAACAGACAAATACTGTACCATGATCAAAACCGATTCGTTAAACCAATGACTCTGTTGTTAAAGGGTTAGTTCACCCAAAAATCATAATTCTGTTATTAATTACTCACCCTCATGCTTTTCCAAACCCTACTGTCGTTTAACTTCAGAACACAAATTTAGACAAAAATCTGATATTTCTGACTCTCTATACACAATGCAACTCCAACGCTCCCAGGTCCAGAAACATAGCAAGGACATCAGTAATATATAGTCCATGTGACATCAGTAGTTCAATCGCAATTTCACGAAGCTATGAGAATAGTTTTTGTGCACAAAGAAAACAATAACAACATCATTTATTCAACAATTCTTCTTCCCGAGATACCGTCTTCTGCCATTTTGGAGCATACATTACGTTCTGTGGTACTCTCCAAAATCCTGGAAGATGATAACACTGGAATATTCTTGTATCTTTATAAAATTACAGTATCAAATATATCTGTAACACTTTAAAATAGGTAACACTTGTTAACTATTAACTACATATAAGTTCTTAATTTGCTGCTTATTAATAGTTAGGTGTTAAGTTTAGATGGTATTAGGGATGTAGAATAAGGTATTAATATGTGCTTAATTAGCACTCATAAATAGCTAATATTCTAGTAATATGCTAATCAGCAACTAATAGGTGCATCCTTAAAAGTAGGTTTTACCAAAATATCTTAATTTGTGTTTCAAGGATAAGCGAAAGTCTTCCGGGTCAGGAAGAACATGTGGGTGAGTAATTAATGACAGAATTTTCATTTTTGGATGAACTAACTCTTTAAAGCTGTTGTACTTCACTGATTCCTGAGTAAAAAGTGTTAAACGTTTGTATCAAGTATTTCTGCTGTATTTGATTAGATGCAAAATACATTTTTCAGATGTTCAGGGGGTGCTGTGTCAAAGCTACCCATGTATCATCATGCTTGTGTTAATGTGTGCCAAGTTTAATCTGAATACGTCCATTTTGGCAAGCTCTTTGTTTAACGTGTTTGTGTGCTATTCGAGAAAAGGTTTGATCAATCAACTTCAATTTCCTAAGTTTTGTCAACATGGTTTGATGTTGATTTCTGTGAAATGTTTGAAAATGTTTAAAAATTATTTTCAGTCACACTTAATTTTAAGGTCCAATTCTCACCACTGTTAACTATTAACTATGGCTTTTGCCTTAAACCCTTAACTTGCTGCTTATTAATAGTTAGTAAGGTAGTAGTTCAGTTTAGGTATGGGGTATTAAGGGATCTAAAAATATGGTCAGGCAGACTTGGCATTAATACGTTTTTATACATGCCAGTAAGCATCTAGTTAGTAGTGAGAATTGGTCCTTAAAATAAAGTGTTATTCTTCTTTTTGTACCGTTTGTTACATCTCTAAATACACACAGGCGGTATGCAGCAAATGCAAGGAAGAAAAAGCTACTGTTCACTCATTGTGTTAATGTATTCATTTAGTTCCATTGTAAGGTAATGCATTATTAATTATGTATGTATCTGCTTGATGTTAAGTACTGCACTCAAGTGTCCATTAGAGATTTATCTTAAAACAAAAAATACAATATAGTGTATTATATCTCTCAATAAATTAATCACAATAAAAGTACAGGATTTCAGCATTCATTTTAAGTATGTTCTTTGAGAGAACAACGAACAATGCATTTATCACACTATTTATTAATCTTTGTTACTGTTTTTAGTAAAAAAAAAAAAAAAAAAAAAAAAAGTAAAAAAGCTTTAGTAAATACTTCAATTAACTAATATTAATAAATGCTGTAGAAGTACTGTTTATTCTTATTTTATATTAACTAAAGTAGTTAACTAATGGACCTTACTGTAAAGTGTTACCGTTGTCTGGCCGTGTATTAGTAGCGAGGCATTTTTCAGTGATTATTTCTGCAGGTTATGAATTCAATCACTGACTCATTTCTTGAACAGTTAATTTTTTTTTTAACAGATCTTTTAGTCATTTATACAACTATTGCATTAAATACTAATGCTGCATTTAAAACATCACACCACTGTGTTGCTTGAAAAGCATGTACTTGCTTCTAAAAAGGAAACTACTTGCTTTGGCAAAGAAAAAAAAAACGGACAACATGCTTATCGCCTAATATTTCCTAAATTGTAAGATTAAGTTTAATTTTAGTTTTTTGAACTGCAGTATAAAATGGCTACATAAAACAGAAAACTTTACTTTTCCCCCAGAATATCATGAGGCTGCATGCTTACTTGTGTGATACTGCACTGTATATATATTAGGGGTGTAACGCAAAAATCACGGCTCGGTTTGATACAACACAGTGGTGTCATGGTTCGTTATGTTTTCCATACAGCAAAAAAAAAAAAAATATATATATATATATATATTATTATTATTTTTTTTTTTTAAATAGAAAATGTATTCATATAATTCATCGAAATTAAGTAAAAGAATCTATGTAGAATGCTATGCTTTGGTTCAGCAGATGGTAAATGAGCCAAATGCAAATTACCCAATAAACGTTCTGCATTGAAAACGATCATGGTGCACATTACTGTAACAACATTAAAGCAGTTCAATTTAAAAACAGCAATCATACACCACACTTCATGACCTCGCATAAAGCATATATCCTTTCTAATTAATGCTAACTGTTATACTTTAAAATCTAGCAAATACATATAATACTGTAAATCACTTTGTGATGCAATTGCATAAGGAGTGAATATGAGTTTATGCTTTGTACACAGCACAGTATTTAGACATTATTGCTCAACATCTTCAAAGGAAGAGCACAAAACTCTGTCAGGCTGCGTAAAAGGCCACAGACTCTCTATTACTGTATTATGAAAGTGCTTTCATCTGCTGCATCTTCTGTTCATTTTTTTTTTTCTTTTTGTTTCATTCACTTGGCTGCTTTCATATAGTTATAAGTGTTAGAGCACTGATGGTTTTTCTAAAGACCTTTTAGAGCTTTATTTTCCTTTCAGTAGTTTATTTAACTCTGCCCTCAGACTTACATTTATTAATTCTGCATTGAAATCAGCAGTATAATGTGCATAGTTTGATTTGTGTTTACAGTATTGGAGGTAAATCTGGAGTGTTATTGTAACAACCCTTTATTTTCTAGTGGATTCTCTGTCAGATAAAGAAAAGTGGATCTGAACCGTCCTGCTCCATTTGCGCTTGACTTTTGAAATCTAAATTACACATTCACTTTACCCGTTCAAGTCTAAATGGTGCAATTACACACTTTTAGACTTTTCTCAAACTTTCTGAGTGCCTATAATTCAGAATCCCAGACATATGAAATTATGTATCTGGTCAAGCAAACTACAGGAGTATAAGGGATAATAAATGCCATGCATTAACAAGATGAGAGATCATTTCAAGGCCCTTCTGCCAAGTACATACTTCAGCTTTGCTGAGACAGTAATTAAGAGGGAATTAAATCGCTATCAGCCAGGTGTTTCATAACATATTCATTGCATTCATTCTCTAATAAACACAAAACTGCAGTCTCAATACTTGCTTTTGTCTTAAACAACTCTGAATCCCACAACTGTACTGTTAAATACCAGTCAAATCTTTGCACATTTACATATTTTAAAACGCACTGTAAAACACTCAGCATTACATAATAGTCTACACTGGTAAATGTTCTGAGTAATTCAATCCCAAAGTGCAATGACAAAAATAAAATAAATAATTAAAAAATAGGACCCAGCATGAGTTTGACAAGCAGGTGTGCAGAAACATAGTCGAAGATATCACTCATAGGCACCAAGCTATTAAATATCTACCTTATAAAAATAAACTCTGGGATTTGACAAATAATGTATCTTGTTGTAAGGTAAGAAACAGATTCTCAGATGATGGTAATGGATGATTCAGACTCTTTGTTCTTTTCAGTGACTGTTTGTCCAGACTTTCTAGCCATCCTGTCAAACTAGCAAGTAACACAGTGTTCTTTCACTTGTTACTGAGAGTTTCCTTAAAATGGACGGTTACTCACCCGCATGTCGTTTCAAACCCAGTGACCTTTGTTGCTATTTGTTATCTATCTAGAGTGGGGGGAGAGTATTTAGTCTGCCAGCAATTGAGCAAGTTCTTCCACTTAAAAAGATGAGAGAGGCTTGTAATTTTCATCATAGGTATACCTCAACTATGAGAGACAACATTAGAAAAAAGAAAAATCCAGAAAATCACTGTCTCCACCGGTGCTTCTGTGGCTCTCTCCAACCGACAGCAGCGGGAACTGTTGCCCGAGTGTTAATCCCCACCCGGACGCTTTTGCCCCGCACACCTTGGCTGATTCGCTTTAGGTGTGCCTTGTCTTCTAGCCTTTATAAAGCACAGACTTTTGCATACACATCGCAAAGTCGTACGGTTGATTCTGAGCGTTCTTTCCCGTGTTGGATTTCCCGTGTATGACCCTGAACTGTGTATTTGGACCTGCCTTTGTGATTACTGCCTTTTCTCTGACTTGACTATTGGATTGTCTCAAGTGTACCTGTCTGCAGGTGAGCATTTCTGCCTGTTGTATTTCTCAATAAAAGCCCGCAAATGGATCCAAGTGACTCAGAGCTTACATCATAATCACATAGTAGAATTTTTAAAGAATTTATTTGCAAATTATGGTGGAAAATAGGTATTTGGTCAATAAGAAAATCTCAATACTTTGTTATATACCCTTTGTTGATAATGACAGAGGACAAACGTTATCTGTTCTGTATGTCTTCACAAGGTTTTCACACACTGTTGCTGGTATTTTGGCCCATTCCTCCATGCAGATCTCCTCTAGAGCAGTAATGTTTTGGGGCCATCACTGGGCAACACAGACTTTTAACTCCCTCCAAAGATTTTCTATGGGGTTGAGATCTGGAGACTGGCTAGGCCACTCCAGGACCTTGAAATACTTCTTATAAAGCCACTCCTTCACTTTAATTCCGCATCGCCCCATCAAGCTCTCGCTGGATCCGCTCCTCGGCTATCAACGAGAGGAACGTCTGTACCTCCTAAATAGACCACAAAAACAACCATTTTTGGTTGATACAAAAAGTTGCGTTTCTTCAAACAAAACAGTTGCGTCCGATCCTTCGCTGGCTGTGCTAATTTATATCTGACGGGTCTGTTGTGTCTCGTGTGGCAAGTTCAGTGACGCAGTAATGAAGATTTTATACGGCAAATCAGTGACCAGCAGAGTTTACACGTCACGTTTTGGTAACGGTACGGCTCACTTGGAACCTCGGCTTTGGTGGTACTAAAAAAAGGACCAGGTACTGTTCCCAGTGGAAAACCCCCCAAAAATGAGCTGTGCTGAACCATGCCGTACCGTACTATGCAGTGGAAAAGCGCCATTTGTTACTTTGGTCCCAGCTCTCTGCAGGTAATTCACTAGCTCCCCCAGTGTGGTTCTGGGATTGTTGCTCACAGGTTTCGTGATTGTTTTGACCCCACGGGGTGAGATCTTGCGTGAGATCTTTTTCTAATAATTGTCCCACAGTTGATTTCTTCACACCAAGCTGCTTACCTTTTGCATATTCAGTCTTCCCAGCCTGGTGCAGGTCTACAATTTTGTTTCTGTTGTCCTTTGACAGCTCTTTGGTCTTGGCCATAGTGGAGGTTGGAGTGTGACTGTTTGAGGTTGTGGACAGGTGTCTTTTATACTGATAACGAGTTCAAACAGATGCCATTAAAACAGGTAACGAGTGGAGGACAGAAGTTACAGGTCTGTGAGAGCCAGAAATCTTGCTTGTTTGTAGGTGACCAAATACTTATTTTACAGATTTACCAATTAATTCATAAAAAATCCTAAAATGATTTTCTCATTTTGTCTCTCATAGTTGAGGTATACCTATGATGAAAATTACAAGCCTCTCTCATCTTTTTAAGTGGCAGAACTTGCACAATTGGTGGCTGACTAATTACTTTTTTGCCCCACTGTATCTATCTATCTATAGGTGGACAGTAGTGAAGTATTTTTATTTCTCTCAAGTAAATTGAATTTTTTTTATTAAAAACTTAACTTCACTACATTCCAAAGCATAATGTCATACTTTTTGTTGCACAACATTTCATAATTTCTGTTTTTTTACCTTTAATATTTAAATACATAATGTAGAACTTTCTTGTACTCAAATAAATACTATATCTGAATTACATTAAAAGAAAGACGGTAATATTTTTCTAATGTAAGTCTTAAATATGTAATATGAAATGTATTGTAGTAAAATATTGTGCTTTGGAATGCTGAGAAGTAACATTTTCGGAAAAATTTTAGAAAAGGCAACACTGGTTATCTATTATCTACACTGTAAAAAATTCCTGCAGAAATTACAGTATTACTGGCAGCTGGATGCCAGTAACTTACCTTAGATTTAGACTTATGGTAACAGTTTGTTCAAAGATAAATGAATATGAAACATTAAAAAGTCTTTATCTTTATCTAATCTGTCTTTATCTAATCTAAATCTATCTATCTATGTCTAACATTGTCTGCCTTTCAGTTCAGTACAGTTACATTTATTTCTATAGCACATAAAAAAAACAACAACCATGGTTAACCAAAGTGCTTTATAATGTCTGGAAAAGTTCACACACAAACAAAGAAATGCAGTAAAAATGTCTCAACTCAACGCAAAATAAACGTCAAGGAACATAGTCTTACAGCAATGATGTAAAAATTCCAACACTGAAAGAGCTCGGTCACCATTACTTTCTCAATGCTTTAACGATCATCTGTGTCATCGTCTAACATCTGTTTGTCTATCTGTGTCTACCATTATCCATCTGTCTGGGATTGTTTTTGTGTTATCTATCGTCTGTCGGTCTGTAGACGATAGTTTCATCGTCCATCGGTTTATCAATCTGTCTGTCTCTTCATTTATCTGTCATGTTTTTTTTTCATTTTAGGAGCCTTACAGCTGGTCACTATTCACTTTAGAAAAGAGCAGTGTGAACATCCACCTATAAAAGCAAGAAAACCATGTAGGTTTGAAAAGCCACAAGGGAGAGTAAATAATCACCCATCTAAAATCTCCAGTGCATATCAGGTAAGCTTCAGAAGAAACGAGAACCAAACTTGTCATCAGAATGGCACGTTTATGGATGAATATTCAAAGGGAGTGTGGGCTGAATATTGAGTGCAGGGAAAAATTGATTCAAAGCTAATTACAAGAAAATAGAGGAGGTCCTTGTGGGCTTTTTGTAGAGCCTGGCTAGTTTAAAAGATGAAAAGTAAATTGGCATCTGACGAAGTGAAGAACAAGCCTCTCAACAAAGATGCTCACCAGCAAAGGGCATCAATTATGGTCCATCTAAAGTGCTCTCTCTCTCTTTACCCCGAAGTTTCATGTGTCTCGATTCCCTGCAACATGCATCTGGAGCTTGTAGTACACTTACTAATACCGGGTCTTTTGCAGCATACCCCCTACTAGATTGAAAGTGTCAACACAGTGATTACAGTAGCTGTCTGCACCAGATTCATTTGAACAATATTTGAAACTACATGAGGAGCTGAACTCAAAATCATTTCATGTTCTTTCACTGATCTGCTGAATCACGGACCTTTTTTTTGCCCCAAAAAATGGTGCTGGATTTGACAGAACTGAGTCAAAATTGAGTCATAATTGGATGACTAACCAGTAATTGCTGTACATTCATGTTCATTTTGAAATGGATGGACACGCAATCAAAGTTTCAGGGGCGCCGACTTTGCCTTGATAAGTGCAAGCTAAAACAGTTATTTGCTTGTTTGTTCATGCAGAAAGAAAAAAAAAAAAAAAAAAGACTAAACCACTGCAATGGTTTATTCATTTCTTCCCCAATCTACTCGCCATATGAGGAAACAAGAGTAACTAAATTACTTCTTCCTGACACTAAATTTAATACACATCACATGGGCTCTTCCTCGACTCTCACAGATAATTGCTCTTTAGACGATGATGCTAAATTTTTCTTTGAGTCATATTTCTATTATGCACTATATTATATTTCTTAATATAAAGATAACAAAGGAATATAAACTATTTTTATAACAGCACTAAGTGAACATTAGTGTTATTTTATTTATTATTTTGCTATTTTTTTAAATCAATTTCTATTTCGTTATCTGTACATAGTACATTAGCTCATACATTAATTTCACCAAACCCTAACGATTCTCACGTCAGCTAAATGTTACACTCTACTAGACAAAATGCATTACTGTCTGTCTTTTTTGTTCCACCCAATTCCCTGTCCATTTAAGAGACAGAGGCCACTCCCTTCAAATTGCCATATGCAAATAAGGCCATCAGTGCACTTCAGAAAGCCATTTCAACATTTCTGACCGGCCCTGTTTTGTCTGCAGTGTCATGCAGCTTTTATTAACATGCTTCAGTCTTGCTACACAGGCTTTGGTTTTGATGAATCCCTGCTCACACCAATTACAATGACTCTGCTTGGCAGATTCAAGAAAAGGTCTCCATAATGGCTTCAGATTAAGACCTGATCTCTAGGAAAAGCGATGAGTGGCTGAGTTCCAGTGGCTAACCCATTTATGCAGACTCGTTATCTGCGATTGCTGGAGGCTGCTCTAATGACTAGCATAGAGTTGGCTGAGAGAAAGAGAGGGTGACCAAAGGCAGGAGGCAATGCTTATCAGTCAACGCTTACTTGAATTAGTCACTAGCAGAGCATCAGAGGTGATACTTAAAAGCATGCAATCCCACATGAGCTCTTTCTGAAAAATAAGTCACACCAGGTTTAAACTGTAATTGTTCAGATTCAAATTTTACCATTACATTCACAAAATTTACACTAGAACCCGTATTTTATCGTGTGTTCCAAGTAATTTTTTGAAGTGTTAAAGTGCCCCTATGGGTTATGAAAGGTTCATATTTTGCTTAAGGGAGTCATTCATGCAAGATCAAAAACACTTTCTTTTAATATGCATTTTGTTTAAATATTAATTTTTGCAAACCCCTCGATTGCTGATTTGTCGATTTTGTTTAAAAGCAGTATTTGTGAGCTTTTATGCTACAAAAGGCACCTAGTGGAAAAGAATGAATTTGCATTTTCATTCAGACCAACATAAAAACAAGTGGGTGGGTAATATGTTAATATATTAATATGTTGATATAATAAAAAATAAATGGCTTGGGACTCTTTTAAAAACTACTAATTTCAATGATTTAGAGTCGACTCTTTCTTTCAGTCGATGTTCTCCAAAATGGCGCTGCAGTGATTGCAGAGAGGTGACGAATTATTGAACAGTTATTTTTATTTGCTTCGCATACAAAAAGTATTCTTGTCACTTCATAACATTCAGATTGAACCACGGTTGGCAGATGGAGTATTGTGACAATATATTTCCAACTTTACTGGATTCTTGACAGTTTAATTTACTTGGCAACAATGGGACAGTCACAAACCTCCTAGTTTTCATCCAAAAAAAATCTTACATTCAGCCCAGTCTCACAACAATTCGTGCACATTTTATAAGGTGGCTAATTCGTACAACCTCACTCGTATGATTTTTGCCAAATCGTATCTTTTTTTAGGATTTACCAATTTGTACGAATGACCTACACCTAACCCCACCCCTAAACCTACCCGTCACTGGGATTTAGGCAAATCGTAGTGAGGTCATACAAATTTGTACGAATTAGCACAAATCGTATGAATTGGTCAAGAGACTGTTTTGCTTCTGTTGTGTTACAAAGATTTTACGGGTTTGGAACAAGACGGGGCGTTATTAATGCCAGACTTCATTTTGGGGTGAAGTAACCCTTTATGTGTAACTTATGTGTAACTTTTTATAGTGATAAATTACAGAATTTTTATTTTTGGGTGAAATATCCAGTTAATTGCATTTAAGTCACTATGGAACAGTCTTGTCAGAGGTTATTTTAGAGAAAAACTATGACGAAATAAGGTGGTTTTTAAAAAACTGCACTGTAATATCTAAAATTGACTGTTATACATGCTTTAACAGGAATTTTCATTTAGATGCACAACTGGAGCTCAACAACTGAGCATCTATGACTCAGCAGTGGTTAAGTAGCATTGAGAGCATTGATGGATAAGGTATTGTGCCTATTTCTGATCAACAGCGGGGGAAAGTAAAATGAAATGAAAAAGGCCTGTTAGTATTTCATTACTATGCAAATGCGTGACTCATAAGAGTTCAGCGACCTCCAGCGCTAGTAGCTCATGTTCAAGGTAGAGTTGTAACTAGATGGAGACCTCATTTTCATGCAGTGCCAGAATACAGTGTCTGGTTTACAAACACTCTGGTCACTCTCAGCCGCACTGGATGAGGTAAGAAGAAACCAGCAGGGAAAAGGGCTTCAAATTTATTTTTCTCCTTCACTGAAGGTGACAAATAAAAACAATATGAGAAAACAGCATCACACAAGTGCTATCATCTGAAAGTCAAGAAAGGCTTCTGGGTGCTCTTTTTTTACATTTCTTTTCTCCCACTAAACACAAAAACGTGTACAATAATGGCTGATTTGTCTTGTGCAGATATTTTATCTTAAAGCTTCATATATTGTTGAACTTCTGAAAAACCAATAACTTCTTGATAACATTGATGATAATTATGCATATTGTCCGTAATAGTTTTTTTTCTCAAACTTTATTTTAAGAAATTATAAAGTTGTTAATATCTATATTTTAATTAAATTGTACGATTTTTGGTGCAATTCTCAAAATAACATTTTTATACACTTTACAAATAATAAATTAGCTTTAATGTCATTTTTAATACTTTCCTATAATGTAACCCTCTTAGAATTAGAATTTGTTGCACAACATGTAAGTAAAATGAAATGTGAATGACAATCCAGTTAACTTTAAAGTAGCTTCTCTCTTTGTGCTGTGCAAAATCTTATAATAATATATAATAATTATAAACATATTTACAGTATCGTATTGCATGTGTTCAGATAAACAGTGGACCACTTTCAGTTTTATCTCACTATTAGTCATTAGCATGGCTTTCATGCGTCATTCTTCAAAACTAAGACAGGTGCAGTATATCTAGAGTGAAACAGCTGCAAGTCATTTCCTCCCTGGCAACATCCATCATATCGTTCAATGACACTCTCAAGCTATCAGGAGCATACTGATTTTCCTCACTTAGATATATATCACTCTGTTCCCTCCATGCTTTCTGAACATTTATAGTAAGCAATGAAAGATTTAACTTCTGTCTGGCCAAATTGAAACCATACCAAAAACTTCTTTCTTTCTACTATTAAGGCCTATGTAAAGCAAAAAATGGATTCAATTAACATCAGACATTTTGAAATTTAATCATGAAACTTGATCAAAAAAGTATTGCATTTGGTGATTAGGCTTTTTGCAGGACATATGTCAAAGACACAGTTTAAGCAAAAATATTTGGGTTAAACTACGATTTCAAGAGAAAACATGGAGAAAAAGAGGACAAGGTGGCTCTTATTGTATCTTATAGCAGTGTTTGCATTTTATCTTTCTGGAAGTTACATAGTTCACTCAAAAATGAAAATTCTGTCATTATTTAATTACATGTCTCAAACCTGTTTTAATTTCTTTCTTGTGCTAAACAAAGAATAAGATATTTTGAGTAACCAAACCTCACTGAATTTAATACCAAGTTCAACAGAAAAAAGAAACTCATTCAGATAAAAACGAGCTGAGAGAGAGTAAATGAGGGATGTAGTGTAGAAGTATATAGTGTTTCACCTTTCAATACTGCTGAATACACCTACTCTTCCTGAAAAAAATAAAAGCACTGTTTGTTTTATTCATATTATGTTTATTTTTAATGTGTATCTATTTGAATAACAGAGATAAAATGACAATGATTTTTATCTTTGCTCATTTTGGCCTAAATATCTGCCCTTCTTTATTTTATACTTTTTATACCTTGAAAGGCTTTGTTTTTATACAAAAGGCAAATAAGTGTGACTGTACTGCTCAGACAACTTGTAAAATAGTAAAATCAATGACAAAGGATCATGATATAATCCTGATATTTTT
>JAUYWG010000053.1:12769084-12784881 GCA_034779775.1 Enteromius afrohamiltoni
TATATATATATATATTTTTTTTTTTTTTTTCCTCTCTCTCTTTCTTTCTCTCTCTGTGCAGGTGCACTCCTCAGACTAACTCTAGAACGAACAATTCTTTCCAAGTATATTTATTGAAATCCCATTTTTAGGTCTTCATACTGCAATAAATACTGAAGAAAAACTAATATTACACTGAGATTTGGTGCTCAAGAAACATTTCTTTTTAGCAGTTTAAGCAAAAACTTAAACAAACTGTATTTATTTGAAATAGAAATGTATGTAACAATGTAAAAGTCTTTACTGTCACTAATGATCAATTTTGTAAGTCGTTAATGAATTAATGAGCATTAATCTGACTCTAAACTGTATAGTGCATACAAAGATAACTTGTAAGCATTTAAACTAGCCTGGGCCCGCCCAAACTTCCTGTGGCGCTACAATCAATTTCGCGAGCAAAGTCAGTCTGGCAAAAGCTGCCGTTTTAGAGCATTTCAGATTCCCAAAAAAGTGGAAACCAATGAGAAATTAGCTCCCCTCCCCCCGGCAAGACTGGATGTAAGGCGATGACGCAGCAGTTCTGCGACCCGAAACCATACCGGCATTCAAACATGGCGTGTAGCGAGCAGCAACAATCATTCGACTGTTTTGAGAAATTTTCATGACAGGTTTTCTTTGAAAACGGAGCAGAAGTAATTAAAGTAAGTGAAGACATTTTCCTACTGCTTTAATGAAGCTAGCTACAATCGGTTACAATGTCTTCAGGTTCCGTCGCTACACATACGTCATCGGAATGAGTGGTCTGATTGGTTGTAGATTCGTCCAGTAGTATACAGAGGCATCTGATGGACGCAGGTTAAGCCCGCCTCCCAGAAGGCTGGAACTGAGGTAGTTTGGCCAGACTAAGCTCCTATGAGCTTTATAGTCGCGGAAGCCAGGCTACATCTTAACAATATTAAGCACAAAAATGTTTCATATGTACAAATAACCGCTTGTCCTCAGTTTTATAAAGTTGTTTTAAATCTCTAAACCATAATTACGCTTTCTTTTTTCATTACATTTCAAACTTGAATATAGCCTTTAATATTACAAGAAGAATATTTTAGTTAACCTCGTTACACTTCCTTTCTGTTGCACTCTGTTGTCCGTTTGGTGCACATGCGTGCTTTAAGAGCTTAATGTTTGATGGCATCTTGGTAGCTTATTTTTCCCTCAATTTGTATCAGATGTAGCCCTACTTAAACATGTGACACAGCTTACCTACTACCACTCTCTCCTCTGTACCATACTTTAACCACAAGAACAGACATCAAAGTTAACAGCAAGCTACCTCTCAAACTTCCCAGAAAAGTTACAGTTACTGAGCTAATCTGACAAATTAATTCAGCTAATTCCATCCTACCTGTTTCCATTTTGTGCATGCAGCTGGAGCATCCAGCGTTGTACGAGCAGCCCCTGTTAGCGATGGGTTGTGTTGGTCTGTAGGCATAGCTGCTGAGCCTGCAGGCCTCTCCGTAACAGGTGCTCACAGAGTTACAGTATGCCGGATGAGGGATCCCCGTAGGATGGGACACCGAAGAGGGCAGCAGTTTGGGTCTCTGGACCCCGCTAGAGCACATTGTCAGCGGGGGTACGGACGAGGCCGTGTGGCTCCCTGGAGTTGAGCTCACGGGAAGTGTCGGAGTCCCGTGATGAGCGATGTGGACGTAGTACCCAGGGTAACAGGCGATGGGCATTGCCGGATGCGTCAGGGTATGAGGAGAAGGAATAAATCCCTTCAGAGAATGTTCATCAGTTTCCGGGAAGGTTTTCTGGCCGAGGAACAGGGCTAGTCTATGGCAGTACTCCACTGATCTCTCCTGGGAACAGCAGTAATATGATTTCACATCAGTCTCTGTTTTCTCTTCCTTCACAGGCTTGAGGGGATAGCCGAGCATGGATCTGCACTGATATCCGGGGCTAATAAAGCCATGGCTTCCTGTGCTCCCATCCCACAATGCCTCTGTGTGGAGGGCTTGCTTCTCACAGAGGCTGCAGCATTGCTGCGAAACTTTTAACTTGGACTGACAGGGTAAGTTGTGCTGCTGTTTGCGCGATTTCCCCGGTAGCTGCTTTCCTCGCACTGCTCCGCCGCTCGGCTTGCCCTCTGTTTTACCCCTGCGCTTCACTCCCGAGGATGTGCTGGTCAACTTGAGCAGGGCTGCAGCATTTAAACCTGCCAGACGTTTGGGAGCGGGACTGTTTAAAGTCTGCAGATCAATAGCGTCAGATGACTCCGTCTTTGCTCTTTTTGGGTTTCGACATTGTTCAGTCTCTCCGGTGCAAGCGCGCTTCCGGTTGTCTTGGCCTTTTTTGGAACAATCGTTATCTTTCATTGTGTCTTTAGAGAGAGAAGTGTCTCCTTTTGTCTGTTGCTGCTTCTTTGAGGGTTTTGATGTCTGTTGGGGGTCCTCTCTGTCCAACAGCAGACTGTTAACGGCTTCTGCGTTCAAAGAGGCCAGCCGCCTTTGGCGAGGTTCGAGGATGAATTCTGTGTATAAGGCAGATTTATCAGCTTTCACTTTGCTTTTTGTTTTAGGCGCTGACCGCCAAATCTTGCAGGCTTTCTTGCGGCACTTGCAGATTTTCGCCTTCCCCTGCATTTCCTTCACCTGGGCCTTCATGCCGTTCCTACACGTTTCGCTCTCGTCCAAGCGTGTCAATACAACACAGCAGTTAAGCGCGCTTACTTCACCCAATCCATGCCGTCCCCTGAGAGGGTACAGCTTCCGGTCTCTCTCAGCGGCCTTTCCTTTTATCTCCTTACCTTTTCCTCTTTGGGTAGAACATCTTTTAGCTTTCTTTTCTGGCCAAGTTCTGTCCATAGTTGTCTGACAGCTCACCTGGTCCGCAGATTCACTCTTATATCCACATAAAGAGTTCCTCTGCCGTGCATGGGTCATCACACTTTGCCATGCAAAACCTACAAAGGAAACAGAAAGCATTGTTAATTTGTCATTTCAAAGCTGTAATCACTGCGGTTAAATATATAATGTGTACAGAACCTTTCATAACCTCTAGTAATTAATATTAATGCGACCAGCTATGTGAACTAATGTTGAAAAATCAGCACAAATGTGGCCTTATGTGCCACCTTAATCAGATTGCTGGTCTGGCAAGAGTTTATAGAATTTTAATTGGACGGGGACAAACGTGGTCACTAAACTGCAAAGGTGCTATAAACATCCTTTTTTAATGAGCATATGTTGTTTTGGTCTTTTGGAACAAAAATCTTTCAACTTGAATACATAACATGAGTATGTGTAACATTTCTGAGATTTAACCCAAATCGTTTCTTAAACACATACTGGCGTTATTGCCGCAAGAGCTGATTACATTCATCTCTAATAGACCTGGAAGACTGCCATAATTAGCCTATGTTCATTTTTCGAATGAATGATGATGTAATTGCTAAAACATATACAGAGAGACCACAAAACATAATATTATGACACGGCATGTTAGTGTGATAGATGTGAAAGTAGTACAATTTCTGAAACTACGGTCATATTTACACTCAGACGTTCTGTGCAATTTAAAGTCAAAAAAGTGAACGTTCGGTTACTGACACACTCACTGTTGTTGTTTTAAAGTAAGTCACTTTATCCTGAAAACAAAAAAAAGGGAATGTTTCATGTGCCATTTTTTCAAAAAAGCACAATGACTGAAACTCCCAAAGACTTTAAAAGAACAAGACGCTGAGTAAATAATGACACAACTTACATTTTTGGGAATTCCTACGAGAGACAGTTAAAGAGAGATACTTGATTGGTAAAAATAACATAAGTCTGAGTGCCTCTAGTTTCTTAAGTGCCACTTAAATTGCTGTTCTCCACATAAAATGTATTTGATTTGCAGTTTATGTGGGACATTTAAGGTAGAATTCTTTCAAACTTGCAGATGAGAAATGAATGTAGACTTCAAGGACATTCATCAATCCTCATGGTTACATTCTGGAGATTCAACATGTCCAACATGTTTCCCCAAGACCTATTGATTAAATGAAATGCAAGTCAGGGGTCAAACACATACTGAGACATACGACAGTAATTGGGCTCCATATGAAACATAACACTAACTGACACAAAACACTAACTGCTTTGACCTATTGACAAGTTCCTCTTCCTTTAAAAAGAACACAAGTCCTTGAGGCTTTCCAGCTGACTGACATTTGACCTGGTAGCTATTATTATTCATCAAAGACATCTTTTTTTGTTGTTTGATGCATCGCTGTAATTTCAACCGTTTTATGTTCTGTATTATTAGTATCACTGTGCTCCACTATGAAAGCCAGAAAAGCTTTGAAAAAGTATGAATGCTACAGCCTTGCTTGGAATGTGTGAATAGATTCATTTATTCATGTGCTCGGTTATTAAGTTTGACAGCTGCTGTATTTGAAACTCCATCTGTCAAATAAAAGAGGTCATCATAACCATCAGTCAACCTCAGACGCATGCAGCGCTCTCCTTTACAATGCACAGAGCAAGTTCAGCACCCGTGAAACAAATACTTTTATGCACATTTCTAAAACCAAACACTAAAATATGGACACAAAAGCTCATCTACCATAATTGACAACTGTAGCATTCTCCCGTTTCAGCAACAATCCTCTTCAGCTGTCCTACTGCTCTCTGCCATTTAAAATCATTCAGCCATGCCAGATAAAGAGCAGAATCATTGTGCGGTTCAACTAACCACGAAAGTAACTATTTTGAAAGATTTGGCCGAACAGATTGACCCTTATACTAAAAGTAAAAATAACCAAACATTAGAGAGATTATAGTAGTGATCAATATTTATTATATTATTTATGATTACTGTAATTAAAAACATGCATTGAAAAAAAAATACTAAATGTTGGATTTCCAATAATACTAATATAGACAAATCCTCCAAATTCAACATTGACCCACAAATAAAACTTCTTGCACTCCCATAAAATGATTCTGAAAAATGAAAGCCTATTCTCTTCCATTGATCGTATAAAGATCATTACTGCAAATTAATCCTACAGTGCGAGTTCACAAATGTGAAAAGCTTTAAATACATTTTTTAAGTGGCACTAAAAACTAAATCAACAGTCTGTAATTCTGTAAATGTCTTAAGTTATTGATCTGAAGGGATGCAGGGCTCATAAAATAATAGGCTAACTGCTGGTCGTGTCCACTTGAGTGACACAACACAAACTCTCCAGTGAAAGGTAGCTGGAGGATGAATTGTTGGCATGATATTGTGGAAAATTAGAGGTTGCCTTTCTAGTTTCAGGAAGGGTGAAGGGAAATGGACCACTGCCCGTAATTTACCAACATACCGGGTGTTTTTAAGGGTTGAGGTCTCAGCCCATGACTTTCTGGCAAATAACCGGATAGCCATCTGGCGTTTGGGGCGTAAAACGCAAATGTTAGTAAAAATGCGTCCAGTCTGCGCTTTAATGGATGGGAATGCGGTTTAACGCGATATCTGCCGTTTAGAGACGAAAGAAGTTGCTTTTTCCTTCGCGCAATTAGGAATTTACCCCTCACTAACTGTGCACAAATAGATGTTGTTATTTTTCCCTCCTACACTGCAGATGGGGAGAACGGGAAGGTGTGGACTGAAAGAAAAGAGCTGAAAAGGAAAGAAGGAAATGCATCTGAGTGAAATGTACAGCGCGATTAAAGTAATCCGGGATAAAGGCGGCAAGCGCGTGCTGGAGGTGTATGATGATGAGAGGAGCTTGCATGGCTCATAGGGCGTATCACACACACACACTAAAAAAAACAGCGCTGTTCGCCTCACATCCTACGGTTTCTGCCACCGCATACCCCCCAACTGCGAAACCGAACCAGCACGGTCAACTCAAGCCCGAGCAATTAATGCCAGCCCTGAAAATGACACCAAACGGCCAACCGTGAGAATCAAACGCCGAAGCGGAAAGCGCTCGGTCGGTCCCTGCCGAAATTTCCGAGCTTCGCGATGGTATCCTGAGCACGATGAAAGAACAGTTTCGCAAGTCCAACTAAAAAGCGCCTCCCGAACCGCATTTACACGGCAACGGTTGCGGATCATGTCTTGTTTCGGGCTATTTCCACCACCGAGAGCGAACGCGACACGGCGAGCGCGAGAGAAAAGCGCATAACCAAGATAAAACAGATTAGTAATCCTTCATTTACCTCGTCATCCACTCACTCCGCTGTGTTCCCGATCAAATAATCTCATTCCGCGAGCGACGAGGGTCCTGTTGTTGAGCTATTACAATAATATCGATGCTCAACAGTGAAATGAAACGAGGGGAGCACACACAGCTGACAAGACACGTTTAATCGGTGACCTACTTCCGAAGTAGCGTGCTGCTCGAGATAATATTCATGCGCTGCATTCGTGAAAGCCGCTGCTGCGCTGGGACGAGGTCTCGTTGGCATCACTCAGGTAGTTGACTGATGAAAAATGCAAAAATGACAGGCATCGGATGAGGTTTAGATCCCACCGCTCCGTAAAAACTCACTGCTGGTCAGAGCTGGATCGCGTGCAGCGAGCAAGTGCCTTGGATCAACAGCTATTACATAATGGACTGCCTTGGACTATCTGGTCATCAGCAATACTCAGAAACTAGATAATGAAATAATTGCCAAGGGATAAAAGTTTGCATGAGGTCATCTGAGCTGTCTAGGCACGAGTTTTAGTTTAAAGTGACGTGTAATTGCTCACATTGAACTCCAAATCCTTTTAGGAACAAACCCTACTTCCCTTATTCAAATCAGATACAAACAACTGCTTGTTGTTGTTTTTTTTATTATTGATTGGTTTCATGGCCAAATGCTTGTCAAGCTCAGGTCTTAGTCTCTTTAATGCGAAATGCATGTAAAACACGTAGCTAATATGAGCATTCATAAACAAATCACATAGAAAAAGAAGTGCAAGTCATCCTATATCACAGAGACATGAGTTCTTAAACTCTCACTGATATTTGTTTGATAATTAAATATTGCCTAAATATGTCATTTGCAAACTACACTGATAGCTATTTATATAGTTTTTTTAATTTAAAAAAAAAAGTGTTGCTTTTACTACTGAAAATATAGTTTGTTTTTAAGGAAAACTTCCACACAGTTTGTTTAGGTCTCTACAGAAAGGCTAAAACAAGATTATTTAAACAAATTTGTGCAATATAGGAACAGCATAGCATGGGATGAACAAGCGGTGACTATCATTACACATCTTCCACATCTTAAAGTCACCACGAAACTAAAAACGTTTTTCTTACACCGTATTTATTCTTATTTAAATTCAGCCTTAAAGTCATGTGTTTTGTGTATAAATATCTTAAAACAATGTATAACGGATGGATGCTTTTAAAAACTGCTAAAGAAATACTATTACATTATGTTGGTGTACTTAGTTTTCAAATTACTATCCAAATCACTATCAGCAATAGAGGATAATAGTCGAGTATGAAGAGTGTACTGTAATCGATGGGAAGTACATCAAGTTTTACATCTGCAGCATTTCCTCGTTAAACTGAAACACTAGTTTACTAAAATGCCAAATTCACACAGCAAAGGTGACGCAGAAGCGCTTCTGAGATGCATTTCCACAGATTGTTTTTTGCTGTTCAGAGATGGTAGAAATGCATTCATACAGCAATTACTGTATTCTTTTCATGCTAGGAGCTGCGCTGGGTTAAAGCAGGCCTAATTTAGTCTGACATTTATCAGGCATTGCACTGAGCAGGTATAGACCAGCCTTAATGCGGCTAAGTAATGACACGTTTAGGATAATTATAGATAGCCAAAAGTGTGACTGTGATGAAGATATGATGTCTTGGAGAAATGTAAATATAACACCCAAGGTACATTTAGTTAAAAACACATCTTGGCGAAGCTACATACCAAGCTGATGCACTAAAAAGAGTTTTGTGCAAGCTATAATGATATGAAAGAACACTATTGCAACAGATGCAAGACAACAAAAGCTATAAGGTCCTTCAAAGGCTAATCTGAGAGAAATGCATATTAATCGATGGATTTAATACTATTCGGAAATGTAAACTATTTAATTTAGGGAAAATGAAAGGAATTTGCGTACTTATCCATTTGATCTGTTGAGCTTATTGGTCTAAGCACTTACAAATCTTCACAAAACTTGCTGGAGGCCAGATCTTAACACACACAAAGAAAAATTAACTAGGATCTAACGCTCAAAGATTCTTCCTCTGAGGCAGCCGTGTCTCAGATAAGAGTATCAAATAGAGATGTTTAATGATATCCCTAAAATGACTGCCATCCTGTTGATTGCACAGTTTTAATCAAGGAGCCTTTAAAGCACATTGTGTGTGGCAGGATGGCAAACACAGCCTAAGCTATGGCATAAATCTTAGCAACAAATTGGGCGGAAATATAAAACCCTTCTATCAAGCATCTGATTCCATTAGTATCTTGAGCTGAAAAAGCTTTAGAAAATGAAACAGTGATTTTCTGCTTTATGAACCAATCATGATAAAAGCAAAGCAAATGTCTGTTGTCATCTCAAATTTCCATTTGACTTTTAAAACGGTAGCACACTCTAACGAAAAACAAGTGAACAGTGGTAACAATTAACACTGCAAGCAAAGCTCATTTTACACTGACACATGCTCATGGCAGAACCCTAAAGATGTAAAGATGTTTTTCCAGCAGTTCAGCCTTCAGCTTGGCCTTCTCATGATTATCATACTTAAAATGTGTTTAAATGGTGTATTAACGAGAAAAAAAACATTTGAAATTGGCTATTTAACTCATAATTCAGCCTCATTTAGCATATGTTTACTGTCTTTGACAGATCAGGTGGTTAAGCAAAGGGCTCGGATTAAAGATTTGTTGCCTGCATGGCGATACCAACAAGAGGGATATTACTCATTTGAATTTCCCTATGGAGATCAATACATTTTTGCCTATTAGAAAATTGGAAAACACCTAAAACATTCATTTGTTTTAGTACCATTTAATGTGCATTCATGTAAAGTACTTAAGAAACTGTGATGCATCACAAAACCCAAACCAATAGCTCATCCAAAAATTACTCATCCTCAAGTCATCAATTAATGATTGTAGAGTGAATGGATGTGCATTTTAATTAACAAATTCATCACTTAAGATGTTTTTAACTTCAAACATTTCTCCAGTGAAAAGGTGGAAAGAAGTATGCACAGATCAAGCGCCATTTCAAGCAAAAACAGTATGTAACAGTAAGTGTTGTATGTCTTCAATTTTGACTTGAGAGGACAACAGGGGTGAATTTTTTTTATTGGAGGAAGTGTTCTTATTGGATTTTGAAAAAAAAGCATTTTATTTCTTACAAACACATTGTTTTTCATGTCAAAAGAAATGATTTGTTGGACTAGAGTCGTGTGGATTACTATAACGTTTTTATCAGCTGTTTGTACTCATAATGGCGGCACCCATTCACTGCAGTGCATCCACTTGTGAACAAATGATTCATTGCTAAATTTATCAAGATCTGTTCTGATGAAGAAACAAGGCTCATTTACATCTTGGATGGCTTAAGTACATTTTGGGGTAAAATATCGATTTATGTATTATGGCATTTCCTAGCATGATGTGCTTTTGCACATCTGCCTCCATCTGACCGATTTTACCCTTGTTTTTAAATGGCAGGACTTATGAGAACTAGGCTATAAAAATGCTCGAAAGAACCCGAAAATGAAGAGCTTTATCAGTTCAGGTGGGTTCATTTGAAAAGCAGAGAATTCACAGAGAAGAGGCTGAAGAAGTGTAAATGTTAACCCACTGCGTCATCACACCAAGAGTTCACTGTCCACTGCGTAACCTTCTGCCAGTTTAGTGACTCCGAGTAATCACTTTACTCCATTTTAGTGCACTCAAGTGAAGCTTTCAGATAAACTGTCTCCTAAAATCGCTCCTCTCTGACAGCTTTCCATTAAATGCACGATTTGTAAGTATATGTATAATCCCTATATGCTGTATAGTGGCACTCATGAAATAAATTGAACTATCATGAACTGTCAGAAACACACAAGACACATTTATTTGCACTTTAACAGTGATTTTCTAAAAGATTTATAGGCCATTTTGATGCAGGCTCTAAATAAATATATTTTCAGAAGACATGTACCATTTAATAAGAGAAATGTTTATCAAAATACAAAAAGAGTTTACTTCTCCATTAGAGACTGACCAATAAAGCCAAAACCAATTCTGCTAATAACAACAATTACCACAGACAAACAGGCACTCTCAGATTCATTTATTAAACCAGAAGAAAGGCAAAGCTTTCAAGCTACCTGACTCTCCTGTTGATGCCTTTTGCAAAAACAATTCCAATTTGTTTTGTTTACTTTTTAGCTAATTATCATCATCTCTGTTCATTACTGCAGATTTTAAACTGATGTTTAATCAACAAACCAATAAAACAACAGAGCATCTCTCAAGCACGTGGGACAGAACATACTGGTTGTATTTTGAAATAGTGTGAGCTTTTTTTTTATACTTTAATGCTGTAGTTGTTGTGCAGTCAAAGTACTTGCAGATATACAAGATAAACTTAGAGGTTGTATGCAGGTTGTTCTTGCAAACAAGGTTGACTTTGACATTTATCACTTACAAACATAATAACAAGCTTCATAATGTGACATCTGTGTATGTAAATAATATGAAGGAAAACTGAACTAAAGGAGAACAAATAGAAGGAATGGCTTGATGTACAGTTCAATGACATCAAAGGAGAAAAGCTCTCCAACTACCCTTCTTCATTACGGATGTGAAAAAGATTCAAGCTTTAATATTAGTTTGGCTCTCCAAATTAAAAACATCCCGGTCAGGCTATACTTTAAAAAGCTTTGTAATTCTTTACAGACAAAAAATACATTTTTACAGTAAAAACTTGCTGTAGTTAATTGTGATTGTGAAAAACACTAAATAATGAAACTTTGAATTCGATTTGATGGTGTGTCAAATTGATGGGTTTTGCAAGTACTAATGATGAATTACCATTTAATTTAAAATGAAAATCATGTTATTTCATGATTTCATGAAATTTCATGTTATTTAGTTTATCACAATATTTTAGTGTCACGTGTATTACCCTGATGTAGGGATGTAAAATATGTGATGATTCAAATCGGTTGACTTTAAATAAATTGCAATAGGATTGGGGGTACAACCATTTTTATACACAGTTCCCGCAATTTTCAGGGTTTTAAATTCTTTTTTCATATTTTGTTGAGAACTCATCTCATGGACATCACCAGAGCCTGGTGCTTTGCCAGGCCTTTACTGCAGCTGACTTCAGTTATTGGTTGTTTGCAGGTCTTTCTGACAGTTTCATCTACAGTAAGTGAAATGCATGTTAATTGCAGAATATTCCACTTTTTACCTTCAAAAACCTTTGCTGTATGTTTTGAGTCATCATCCATTTGTACTATGAAGCGCTGCTCAATCAACTTCGCTGAATCTGGGCAGAGAGTATACTGCCTGTACACTTGCCTCTATCCTCATCACTACATGTCATCACTACACACCAGTACCACTACACTGCTGCAACATGTTTCACAGATGATGTTGTTGAATCGTAGGCTGTTCCAAGCCTTTTTTCTCCTCGTCATTCTGGTACAGGTTGATCTTAATTTCAACCATCCTATGCTTTTTCACAAGTGGTCTGGCTTTTTTAGATGTGTTTTTTTTTTTTTTTTTTTAATCTGGCCTTGCTTGCACCTTGTGGTGAACCCTATTTGCTCTTGTGAAGTCTTCTTGTTCAGTGTTCTTCTTTTGGCTGGATGTTGTGGAAGGGATCCTCTGATCATCCACCAGTGTAGTACTCGATGGGCGTCCAGGACTTTTTATGTTGCTGAGCTCACCAGTGCATTCTTTTCTAAGACTGTACCAAACTGTTGATCTGTTGAAATGGATTTGTTTTGTTTTTAAAGTCTTAACAATTTTCGGTTACAGTTGCATGGAAAAATCCTTTGAATGCATGGGTTCAGAGCAACAGCTTCCAAATACACATGGCACACTTAGTTCTAACTCCAGTCCTTTTACCTGTTTAAGTGATGTACACATAAATAAGGGGTAGCCCATGACCGTTCATGATACAGCTTTTGAGCCAACTACTGGTGGTACATATTAAAGGGTTTTTATTCCTTTACTCCAGTTTTGATGTGAATGCCCTTAAATTAAAGCTTAGAGTGTGCCCATATTCATTATATAACTGTTACTTAAATATGTTTTGGTCAGCAGCTAAAATTGTGCCTGTGTTCAAATACACATGGACCTAATTGCACACAATCTAATTTAGATTAAAAACGGCTATTTATTTAATTTAAGGTTTGTTTTAAAATTTCAATTTAGTTTTGTTTTTTGACATATTTCAGTTTCACAAAGAAATGTGTAGGATTAAATAAAATGGTGCCTTTTTAATTATAATTTGTCTTAAAGGGATCATCGGATGCAAAATGTTGTTTAAACATAAATGTGTGTTGGCAAGGTGTGCACACAACCACAATATAATGATAATTTTTCTAAAGATCTGATAAATCCAAAACCTTTTCTCATACCAAGCTGTTCACAGATTCTTGGCCGAATGAAGTAGTTCTGCACAGGCCCCAAAGAGGGCGGCTCAGAAGAGAGGGGCGGTGTCAGCACAGCTCATTAGCATTTAAAAAAAACATTTAACACAATAGCTTGCTGTAAACACAGCTGTTTTTGACAAGATAAAAAGAACACTACTGGTTTTACACTACCAATGAGAAATATTTACTAAAGTATGTTCTAGACTTTTTGGTAACACTCTACAATAAGGGGTCATTTGTTAACATTAGTTAGTGTTAACTAACATGAACAAAACAATGAACAATACATTTATTACAGTAGTTATTCATATTTGTAAACATTAGTTAATAAAAATACAATCATTCATTGTTGGTTCATATAAGCTCACGATGCATTAACTAATGTTAACAAACACAACTTGTGATTTTAAAAATGCATTAGTAAATGCTGAAATTAGCATGAACTAATATTAATAAAGGCTGTAGAAGTATTGTTTGTTCTCAGTTCATGTTAACTAATGTTATTAACTAATGTTAACTAATTAACCTTATTGTACAGCGTTACCGATTTTTCATTACGAGTCCAAAGTTGAGTTGAGTGAATCATTACATCTTTTTTATTGGTGTTGTCAACTGAATGTAATTGAATGTAATCACGTATTAATTATGATTAATAGTACATTTTAAATGCTAGGATTTGCCTGTAAATGTGTCGGTATAAAGAAATGCATGACAAACTAGCTTAAGGAAACTTTTCACTAGTCCACCATGTATGAGACATATTCTTTATGGTTTTATCATTATTGTTCTGTTTTTATCAGCCTTTATACTGGCAATACAACATTTACCAAGCCACATCACTTCAATCCAAGTAAACATTTACCCAGCTATTATCAAAACTGCTTCTAAATATATATTTTCTTGCGACGTTACGTGCAGTATTATGACTAAATGCACTATGAAGAAGAACTGCCTCTTCTGCATAGGTCGTCAAATTAAAATTCTGTCATCATGTATTCACCCTTACGTTGTTTCAGAGCTGTATGATGTCTTTTTCCAAAGAAACATAAAAGAAGACTTGAGAAGAATTTCTCAGTACTTTTTTTGTTCATACAATGAAAGTGAATGATAACCAATCCAGTTTAGTACCAACACTCCAAAATTTCTTTGTTCTGCAAAATAATGTCACACAGGTTTAAAATGACATGAGGGTGAGTAAAGGATTATAACTGGTTATTTTGGGTGGACTATCCCTTTGAGGAAAACCATTTCAACAATTAATTGGAGTTAGTTTGATTTAAAGCTGCTGTCAAGATGAACACAAATGGTTATTTGCAGCTATACCCTATAGTCAGAAAGTGTTAAAGGTCTTTCAAAACATCTGAAGAGAGAGGAAAGTGATTCTGGATGTACACAGCATGTTAATTTGTTTGCTGGTGTTAGTTCAGACTCTCAGATGACAGTTTGTTGCCACCGAACTGACAGAACACAGGAAGTCAAACTCTTGTTAGTTGTTAAAGAGTCTCTCTTCAAAGGCATGAAAGACGCAGGGCAAAGTGCCCAGGAAAGCGCAAGGGATGTGTTCTTCTCCTTCATACACTCTTATGACAAATCCTGTTAAGATTACAGTGAAAGAATCGACTGCTTTAGATGCTTTCAGCATTCTGAGAGAAAAATCAACAATACTTTGACTGGGTTTCCAGCTGTGTAACAACCAGCACAAACAACAGAGGCTCAATCTTGTGTTCTAGCACGCTGGGTGTTGCCATCTGTGATTCTGAAGACCATGTGCTTCACAAGCTTCAGGGGAAAGCCTGAGGTCTGGCCCGAAAGATTGTAGAGTGGCTCATGAGCAGGCTTTAGCATAAACATTTTAGGAGCCATAATAGACCAGGAGAGCTTCCCTTCACACACCACAGCTGCAAACTCGCTAACAGCTGAATCTGGTTTCGGTGGCCACTCTTACCCCCTGTTCTCTCCCTGAACACAACAGTAAATTTCCCAGCTGTGACTCTGGCACAGGCCCAGGTCGTGTCTGATGGGTTTAAGATTAGCCACATGAAACGACTCTTACCCATCAAGCATATGTGCGAGCTGGAAATCTCAGGGACACATGTCCTCAAGGTAATGAAGAACATTCCACAGTGTCTTCATCTGAATAGAAATACTGTAATCAAAGTACTTTTGATGCAGCCTGAAGAATGTCTTGCCTTTGGGGTTTTCTAGGATAAAAAGAAAGGACATGCGAGTCCGTAACTCACAAAACCCCCCTTTCACCCCAAATTATCTTCATAAAAATGACACATTTGTTTCATATAGTGTCACCAGTGAGATACTGCATCTCTATAGGCTTCCAAGAACAGCTTTCAGTACATTGCCGTCAAGGGAAAACAACAATTAGTCATCGCTGATTAGTCAGCTGACATTTGGTACACATTTTGGTACAGGCAATAATTCAAAGCACTGTTTGGAAACGAACCCTTAAATATGCATGAGGAAGGAGATGATTCAAATATTTCAAACAGAGCACGAAGAGCTGGTTCATCTGGTCAGGGTATAGTTTTTCAAATGCATGAATAAACGTTTTTCAAATGGGAAAAGATGGGAAAGAGCACAAAAAGTGCAACATACAGCATACATTTGACGTATCAAAACTATTAAAGTTCTACAGTAGTTTTAAATACATAAAAAAATCTAATGAATTCCATCAAAATATTATAATGTACAGTATAACAAATTAATATTTATTTTGAGATGTACTCATGATATAATCCTAATGTAAAAATAGAAGACAAACATACAAAACTCAATATACACAATCAAAACTATAATATCTACAGTACTGTGCAAAAGTCTTAGGCCACTAGTATTTTCAGCAACAAAAAATGGGTTTAAGTCCATTATTTACATAAATAGATTTAAGTTAACTAAATCAAATAAATATTTGGTATTACAGCTTTTGGTAAAACAGCTTTTGTTCCGAGCAGTGTTGTGCAAGTTACTTTCAAACTGTAATATATTATTATTATATATTACTTGTTACTGCTATTTAATAGTAATTCCTTACATTACAATATTACTGATTCAAAATTGTAATGCGTTACATGACTCTTGTATTTCTTTTGAGTTACTCTCACCAAAATAACTACAGAGAGTGTGCCGTCACAGCGCAGCTGAAGAGTTCTGCATTCAAATACACGCTATAGACTAAAGCTTGTCACAGCTTCAGCAAAAGTAG
>JAUYWG010000053.1:12799546-12833999 GCA_034779775.1 Enteromius afrohamiltoni
TAAGAACTTTGAAGGTTAGTGTCTGTAATAATATAAATTTTTTTTAGTGAAAGAAACAAGGTTATTTAACCTGGACAGTGTTAAAGCTGGAGAAAGGACATTTGCCTCCTCATTTCAGAAAACCACCACGCAACACCGATTCATGTCCAAAACACTAGGAGGGTGCCATGTCCATACTTATGCAATATGCTCAACAGCAGATTTCTGTAAGCTGTGTGTGGCTTTTCAGTGGGCTTCTATCAAACTAATAAAAGGTTGATAAAATGACCGTGTCCAATCAAAACGCGCCGTCCGTTCACACCCACTTAGCGCAGGAAGTGCTTCAGTCTATCATATACTACAACCCTAGAAATGTTTAAGTTTGAACCTTACAGTAAGTTAATTTAATTGTAAGTCCATTTAAAGGTTGGATGTGTATTTTTGATGTCAGGACCCGCTCTGTAACAGTTTCTTGACCAGCCAGTGTGAATGATGCTAATAACAAGATTATACTGGGGGGGGAAAGTGCCTGACATGTAAGTTAAGTTCATCAAAGGTCATCATGTATGCTAGCCCAGTTAACTGACTTAGCGCGTCCTTGCGACACTTGATCAAGACCAATAGGAAACGGTGATATTTGACGAGCGTTGGCTGCAGGTTTAGTAACCCGGTGTGTGGATACCTGGATCTGCTCCTCGGTTAGACCGTTCACGATGTCGTCCACGGGAACAGCTCCAGCGCATCCACGACGCGAAACACTGACATTTGCCACTCTTTGACAAAGACGCAGTGCTCGTCTAGCAGTCAGCATTTTGGGAATTGCAGCGACGGCCAAACAAAAAGAAAAAGTGGAAGAAGTGCAGCAACGCAATCCTGAACTTCACTAAATGCTCTGGGAAGAATTGCGCTCTCCTTCTCTTGTGTTGTGACCGTTGCCTGCCACTGGACCTTTACTGCCCCCTACTGCGAGGAGGTACAAACTACAGCACAACGATACGACAACCTTCACAAAACACTACAGTAAAAACTCTGCATTGGTAAGCATGCAAAACATGTAAACAATGATCGAAAATATGTCAAAACAATAGCTCACGTGCGATTTTGCTTTAAAATATTTTGTAGTTCGTGTAAATCGTTTAGAATTAACATTTTTTCTAATTTACAGAGGAATTTATGTTTCATAAATCCATGAGGTTAAGGGCAAAATATTGTAGTTAAATAGTTTTTTAGGAAAAAGGTGAACTGACCATTCCCAGAATTGTCTGCTTGTTTTCGTCATTGGTTATGAACAATGCAATATTTTGTGTTATTTAGTTTATGTTTATTTCATTATTTTTGTACCGTGTGTTATGTATTTTGCTTTTGCATGACCACATGCTTGAAAGGGCAAAAGTCATCGTGTGACCTTTAATTGTGCATCAGTTTTACTATCAGCAGGCTACATTGTATAATAACAACCAAGATTTTATAGCTCCAATAATTTGGTATATTATATAACTAATACAGTTTTTATACAGTCACAAAAAGGCTTGCTTCACTATTATTTCCTGTAAAATTCTGACAACCACAACGTGTATGAATGAATGAACCAACAGCATAAAAATAAACTATTATGCAATAAGCAATAAAATAAATAGATTGCAACTCTAGGCTATATATTTTTTGACATTTATCATTTGCACACCCTTATTAGCATAAATCTGACGAACAATACTTTTGTAATAAACCTAAATGATGCTACATTGTTGTAGCCTAAATAGATGAATTACGCCACTTTTAGTAACTTTACGTTTACTTTTACTATATTTGCAACACATTCCTTGTTATTTTGATATCTGACAGCCTAATTATTAAACATTTTTAGGATGCACAAAGTAAAAATTCACCCGATACACAATAAACAGCAGTAGGCTGTATACTACACTTGAATAAGGAAATGCGCTATCAAGCAAAAGTCGAACAAATTAAAAGTCAGGAAGAGCGTGGAAACGTCTCAAACGCGGAAGATGTGTGCTCACTGAGCTCGAGCGCTGTTTACAGGGGCTCCCTGGCTGCACGTCCACGGACTCGCGCCAAACCAAACCAACTTATCCGGACGCAGATCGTTTGTTACGTAACTTACTGGAAATCACGTCTGTGTCACGCTGGATTAATTGCTGGGGCCCCCCGTTTACTATCGCAGCGCGCGCGTGGCCCCTTGGACAGAGGTGGAACAACCCGAGCCCTCCTGTGTCCCCCCTCGATGCCCAAACAGAGGCGGAGGTCGCTGAGAGAGGCGGTGTTCTCCCGTTCGTCTCCGGTTTGCGACGGATCAGGGAGAGGAGGAGGAGGAGGAGGAGGAGGACGCGTAGGAAACTTTTCATCCACAGAGATTTGTGATGATCAAGCACAGATGGCGGAACAGTTCAGTGGGCAAGCAGGCTTTCTCTCCGACGGTAAACCGGGGAGAGGGTGCCTAGTGCCGCAGGTGACCATCACGTCTGATGGGGATTCACGGGAGATCACCGTGGAGGATCTGGAGGAAGAGGTCAATGGACAGCTGCGCCGCAAACTCTCCAACTCCTCCATCTCCTCCAACGGCTCCTCCACGGCGTTTGACGAGTCGGAGGATGACATCCTCAGCGACAACGAGACCAAAAGCAAAGGCATCGTGACTCTCGAGCATTTCGGCGACTCGGTGGACTCAGGAGAGGTAGGTTTTGTAGTCGTTTACGCGTGCTGTAATCAGTAAAGAATGCATGGACGTCTAAGTGGACAGAGGCAGGTGTTGTAGTAAAGTCGCGCTTTTTACTCTTGTCAATATTTTGTATATATATATTTGTGTCTACATTATATTTCTGGGTGCAAAAAAACTGCTGCAGGCTACATTCCCACCGCTATTGCATTAGAAAAATGTATCGAGTTTATTAAGCAGATGTTGATATTTGATATCCTGGTGCAACAGTAGCTCGTGTTATGAGGCTGGGGCAAGTTGTCACATTTAAAACTGACATTTAACATCCTGTAATGAGACTTTCAGCTAGTATATATATTAAAAATACTTAATACAAAACACCCAAAATTATTGTAACTATTTTTATTATTAGTAATGCTAATGTATTTTATTTTATATATATTTTTGGTAATTATGTAAGTTAATTTGGGAAAAAAAATAAATGTGTATATGTATGTATATATATATATATATATATTTCCAACCAAAACTAGGGCTTTGACCTCATAAAAATATGTTTACAACCCACATAAAAAAACCACTTTTAGAGCAACACATATTTAAGTGGACTTAATATGACTCACAGCCTTACTGAGATACAGTTTTTGTGGCTTACATATCTGATAGTTATAAGATATATAAAAAATAATCATAACGTTTTTATTGTGATTAATTTATTACATGGTAAATAAAGACTTCTGGAGAGACTTTGGGT
This sequence comes from Enteromius afrohamiltoni, assembly GCA_034779775.1. Lineage (NCBI taxonomy): Eukaryota > Metazoa > Chordata > Actinopteri > Cypriniformes > Cyprinidae > Enteromius > Enteromius afrohamiltoni. The sequence goes on from JAUYWG010000053.1 coordinate 12,802,954, forward strand.
GAATTTAAATTATAGGCTCAGTATTAGATCTCTTTTTAAAATAAAAGCAGACAGTTCGAAACCTGTCATGAGAACAAGAGACTAGTAATGAGGAACTGTCTCTCTGAAAGTTATATAAACTTTTTTTATCTGTTCTTGAGCTGCAGATGAGCTTCTTGGTAATCTTTAGGGATCTCCGTGACTGAGGCATTAGAAAACGTTTGATTGAAATCTGCGTACGACAACTACGCGTTCGATCGATAGTTGTAAAGAGCTCACGCAAAGTCATGATCATGGTATGTTTGTGTGGGTGTGTTGTCTGTACTTGCTCCTAATTGTGAAAGCACGTCTGTTCAGTGGGTTGCCAATTCAAAACTACTAGCACGACATATGGCATTTGAGGCTAGATTTTTATCAGGTTGGCTGTTGTATGCTCTTTCTAAAGAAATATTTACAGTAGTAAGTAGCTAAAAAAAAATATAACGGAAATATCTATCCATCTATAGCAGATCGATATGTTTCTCCTTCACTGTTTACAAAGTAGGCTGTTCGCAGTTTTTATCGGAATTGCTTATTTTTTGTTTGCATTGAGCAGCTTCATTGTAGTTTGAGCAAATATCACAGGCGTGCAGCTTGAATAACCTGGCAGCACTTGGAGTGTTAAAATAACAAGCTCAACAGGCTTAACCGCTATGTGCCAAAGCCTTTTTTCATATACCTACTCATATGCTGTAATATCTGTAACAGAAGTGAATCCAAAGTGATGACCTTTGCAAACTATTTCGAAAACATTGCAGTAAGTAGGTGGGAAAGGTCCTTTGAATACATTAAAACTCACTTTGGATAAAAGCGTTTGCCAAGTAAGGGTGACTGTAAATTAAAGGACTAAATAAAAAAAGTGATATATTGCTTAATAGATAAATCTCTGTTTTGTTTCTCTCTTCTGCCCTGTGTTTATTCTGAATGGATGTCTTAGTTTTCAGCCGTAGAAGGCCTTCGTTGTCGCTGTGCTTTAAACATTTCGCCTCTGGATCTGGACGCCGTGTCTGCGTAGCATCTACTCTTTCTTTTTCAGAAAGTCACACATCTTGCACTGAATGAACTGATCAATGTTCATCTTCTTCGGCCCAATAAAAGTCAAGCTCAGTGACACGGTAAAAAACCACTGTGAGCTTATAAATTGAATGTCTCTTGCAGACACCTATTCTGCGAAGGAAAACAGGCACAGTGACAAACACTTGGTTTTATCAGCCTGTATCAAAACATAAACTCACTGCCGTTTGACATTTAAGCAGAAGCCACGGTGTCACAAACAAGTTTCCACCCGCAGTGCGACTCAAATCAACACTTTGTTGTAGTAAAAATGTTATGTCATGGTAAAACCGTTTTAGATGAGTGTCGACTTTTGTGGTTCGGTAGGTATGTTTATTGAGGGTAAAGATATTTATGTTTTTCGTAGAAACATGTCACAATTTTATGAAAAGTGATTGGTAGTTGTTTGAGAGTTGGCACCATGATGTTTGAATTGTCTGCATGACTGTCCAGTTCAATATTTAGTTATGGGTGTGTTAAAAATGTGTGTATGCACAGCTTCACGAAGTGCAGGGCATAGCCTTTGGTTTATGACTTTTCTCTGTATTTATACAGGGCCGTATAAATACAGTCTGCTTGACTATATATATGATGTACTCTCTGGACCTTGTCCAACTCCCCCAAAGCAAGGTTTTATGCATCCATTTGAAAAGACTTGATAATAATTTCTGCACGCTGTATTGTAGAGGCTTTCCGTTCAGCTTTTGTACCTGAGGGTGAATTCAACATATGTTGGCAAACTTCACTCATCCGCTTCACTAGCACATCAGCAGAGGTAGAAAGGAACAAACATGTTTCTTTCCATATCAAGTGGAAGAACAAACACTGCACTTCAGCTACACCCTTAGCATTTCAGCAGTATCCATTACAATTTAATTTTTACAATGTGGAGAAAAATAATGTTTTAATTAATTACATTCTCTTTGTTAACACTTTATTTTACAGTTACACCTATTAGTTGCTTATTAGCATGCATATTACTAGATTATTTGCCAGTTATTAGTGCTAATTAAGCACATATTAATGCCTTATTCTACATGACCTTATTCTAAGCCTCTAATCCTACTCAATACCTAAACTTCACAACTACCGCACTAATTAATATAATGCAAATTAAGTATTTATTGAGAAAAAAGTCCTAGTTAATAGTTAACAAGTGTTACCTATTCTAACAGAAGAATTTAAGGGCTTTCCTGCCACACGGATGCTAAAACTATTAACTAGAGCAACACACAAAGTGCACTTAAGAACATTTTATATAGACCTTACAGTACTGCTGTTATATGGAAATGTAATAGGTTACAGATTACAAGTTACCCTATATAAAATATAACAAGAACTTCAATTGTGTTAATAAAGTAATGTAACTCATTGCATTTTATTACTTTTTGATTACTTTTCTACATTTCTAATGAATGTTTTTAACTGTTAAACATTTTCAAACATTTAAATCAGCCAGTTAGCCTTACAGTAGTACCCAACAACACTAATTCAGGGTTTCCGCGGCGTCTTAAAAAGCCTTAAATTTAGTTTATCAAATTCGCGTGCATGCTCGAGTTTACGGTTCACGTTGTTTAAGATATGGGGGCATATGTATAGCCTATATTTATAACATTTCAAATAGTTAATATCACACGATGAGTGTTGTTTTTTTTCCAAAAGTCAGCATGATTACAAATGATTTTAACAGTTCAATAAACAACAAACTATTATTAAGAGACTTACGTTTTAGACACCACATTTTCTGCTTTTGTTCTATTTTGCCAACAAAAATCACCCTAAACACTATCCTGGCTTCCGCGACTATAAAGCTCATAGGAGCTTAGTCTGGCCAAGCTACCTTACTACCCGCCTTCTGGGAGGCGGGCTTAACCTGCGTCCATCAGATGCCTCTGTATACTACTGGACGAATCTACAACCAATCAGACCACTCATTCCGATGACGTATGTGTAGCGACGGAACCTGAAGACATTGTAACCAATTGTAGCTAGCTTCATTAAAGCAGTAGGAAAATGACTTTACTTACTTTAATTACTTCTGCTCCGTTTTCAAAGAAAACCTGTCATGAAAATTTCTCAAAACAGTCGAACGATTGTTGCCGCTCGGTACACCCCATGTTTGAAAGCGGGTATGGTCGCAAAACTGTCATTGTGTTACACTGGACTCAGTCGTGCTGGGGGGCTCGTTTCTCATTGGTTCCCACTTTTTTGGGAACAGAAATGCTCTAAAACAGCAGCTTGGCCAGACTAACTTTGCTGGCGAAATGAATGTAGCGTCAAAAGAAGTATGGGCGGGCTACCAAAACACCTGACGGTGCTTAGTTTCTGAATGAATCTACTGGCGGTTTTAATATTGTAATAAAAAAAATATTCAACTTTTCAAATATCAAAACATTACTTATGCATTTGTGACTGCAGGTTAGCGTTCTGTGTCCCGTTAAGTTGCATTAAACTGTAAATACATCTACAAGCCAGTTGAGATGCATTGCAGAGATTCATTTAGTTGATACTGATTTCATTTGCCTGGTAATAGCATAAAAAAATAAAAAATTGTTTCAAAAAAAAGATGATGCAAACTTTTTTTCAAAGTGTAAAAATGCCAAGAAAACCTACAGGAAAAAGATTAATCTCCATCACTATTTCTATCACTGTGAACTGACCACACAGAATATGAAGAATATCAAGAAAATTCAGGAGTCAGTTGTCCATGGTAATCTTATATCAGCACAATAACACACTCAACATTTTTGTCAATATTGCACACCTCTAATTCATGTTATATCCTTTATATAATGATTTAATAATAATAATTGTACTAATAATACTTTTGACACACATTTAAAAAAAATTAAATGTAGCCTAAAGCTTTCAATGACAATTGATGTAATTTTTAGATGTGGTGCGCTACGAATTTAAAGAAGAGAACCAATCAAAAGCTTCAGAACAGCATCACTTATCTTCTTCCATTGTTATATTAAAATAGAAATAAGAGAATAAGAAGGTTCGATCTCATCGAGCAGCTCTTATTATTGATACTATTGATACTATGGTGAACAAATCATCCATGCATTGAAGCTTTATTCAAAATGTCATAACTCAGTCTTCTGGTAAAACAACTTTTACAATCAGGACTACAAGGTTATATTTAGATCCGACTCCATCCAGTCAACAAGCGATAGATAGAGCCAAGTCTTGTCCTGCATTTTTTCTTTCACCAATCTGTTTAGCCTGTAAATGCTCCAACTAAGTCAAATAGTGAGAAAGAACCAAATTGCATATCACAGCTATGCTGATAATACCCAGATTTACCTATCGCCAAATGACTACAGCCCCATTGATTCCCTCTGCCAATGCGTTGATGAAATTAACAGTTAGATGTGCCAGAACTTCCTTAAGTTAAACAAGGAGAAAACTGAAGTCATTGCATTCGGAAGCAAAGAGGAAGTCCTTAAGGTGAATGCACACCTTGACTATAGGGGTCAAACCCCTAAAAACCAAGTCAGGAATCTTCGTGTGATTCTGGAGTCAGACCTTAGTTTCAGTAGTTATGTCAAAGCAGAAAGTAAATCAGCATACTATCATCTAAAAACATTGCAAGAATTAGCTGTTTTCTTTACAGTCAAGACATGGAGAAACTTGTTCATGCCTTTATCACAAGCAGGGTGGATTATTGTAAAGGTCTCCTCACAGGCCTTCCCAAGAAGACCATTAGACAGCTGCAGCTCGTCCAGAACGCTGCTGCCAGGATTCTGACTAGAACTAGAAAATCTGAGCACATCACACCAGTCCTCAGGTCCCTACACTGGCTTACGGTTATATGTAGAATTGATTTTAAAGTACTTTTACTCGTTTATAAATCACTCAATGGCCATTGCAGATATGCTCACTGACTAAAAACCTAAGGGTGTACTCACACTAGGCAGTTTGAACCGTGCCCGAGTGCGTTTGACTAGTGTGAGTGATCCGAAACGTGCCCAGGCGCGGTACGTTTAGCTGGCCCTGGCCCGCTTGGAAGAGGTGTGCCAGAGCACGGTTTAGTTGGACTCGGGCGTGGTTCGCATGTAGTGTGAGCGCAACAGGGCGCACATTAGCTACATTTAAATCTAGACTCAAAACTCATCTGTTTAGCTGTGCATTTACTAAATGAGCACTGTGCTTCGGCCGAAGTGATTGCTTTCTGTTTTGAACTTATTTTAAATCAAATTTTAAATCATTTTCAAATCATTATAATCAATAAGTTTTTACATTTCACTTTTCTTGTTTTAACGTTGTGATTGTTTTTATGATTGTTCTACTTCATTTTTTTTACTATTGTTTTTATGATTATTTTACTCCTTTTATGTAAAGGAACTTGCCTTGCCTTGCCTTAATCCGATTTGCGTCACTACATGAAAGATAGGACCTGTCGCTATTCTGTTACATCATGACTATAAAATCAAAATGACATCAGAGTTGACTATTTGGAAGTAGATACTGTACAATTGCATCTCCTGGTTCACCTGGTTTAGTCGTAGTTATGTCACATTATCAAAGTAAAAGGTGAAGAGACAGCTTGCAAACCTTACTTCTCAAGCGAGCAGAAATGTTTTTCAGAATGCTGCTTTGAAATGGGCATTAAACCAGACGTCTATGTTATGGGCTGAAGTGCTACAGCGCTTCACAGCTCCGACGGAGACCATGTGTGTATGACTCAGTCTCACACGCTTAAGGAACATTGTGCAGTGTCGAAAAAACACTGTCAGTTGGTTTCGGTGACTAGGCACACTTCTTTTATCTCAGTCTTATTGTCAGGTGGTCAAGGGTTGAGTTTTATTTACAGCGGAGTATTTGAAATTAAGCGCGCATTTAATATTTATGGATAATTATGTTTTAATGTGTTCCAGCAAAGCAACGCCTGGTGGAAGCTAAAGACTATTGTCAACTGCCCTTTACTGACCTCACAGCGAAGACGACTGTCCTGGGTTCAGTTAGCAGGCCATAAAGGTAAAGCCCCCCCTAAAAAGCTGCACATTTGAGTCCAATGTAAATTTACGTTTCAGTTCCATATTCACACAGCTTGCAGTTTCCGGGGGAAAACGCATATGGTGCTATCAAAAAACCACCATTAATTTAATATTACTATTAATATTACTTGTTTAATTATTTACTAATCAACTTCAAATCAGAAATGTATTCGTTTTATGCTGTTTTTTTAATTATTATTGTAGAAAGCAATTATTAAAACCAGATCAGACTTGAACAGGACTTTTTGTTCCGTAGTTGTTCTTTTGTTTGCAAATTAAAAAAAAAAAAAAAAATTCTTTTATTTATAGCTTTTAACTTATTTTTGGACATTATTTCCGTAGTCGTCTGCATCAGATTGTTTCCTTGGCATTAACACCACTGATTTTAGCTTATGTCTTCTGACTGTTTTGTTGGATACATTTCTTTTCAATACATGAGGAAGTGCAATCATTTGATACCATTTTGGGGAAGTGGTTATGATTAGTGTTATGTGATGACACTGCGTTGTGCATATTCGCAAGCCAAAAACAATAACAGTGTACTTAATAAACATATTTTTCAGATATCAGACATGAGTTATTTACCCTTTTCAACAGTGTGCTCAGTCATCATGCAATATTCATATTCAGTAACAGATGATTAAGGCACACATCCTGACTAAGATCTGGCTGACTGCGGATCAGTGTTGATTATATGTGCTCCAGTGACTCCAGTCATCCTTTGTCTGTGTTTGTGTTTCGGCCCAGGCAGCTTTAAAGCAGGGGATGAGGGCTCCATACTGAAGAAGTTCTCAGAGAATGAGAAGCTGTGTTTTGAGAGGCTGAAAGAGGATGCTTTACATTCCTTCGTACCCAGCTACTATGGTGTGGTCGAGAGAGACGGAGAGCTGTTTCTCAAAATGAAAGACCTTTTGGCCAAGTTCGATTTACCCAATGTCATGGACTGCAAGATGGGAGTGAGGTAGAGTAATGGGTGCTACTATGCATGAACACAATGCTTTTTTTGTATTTATATTACATTTTATGATGTATTTGTATATTATCATGCTATACAGTTATAAATGTCTGAGAATCCATGCGTAAAAATGACATTTAGAGCTTTGTATGTTCAATCAAACCAAGTTTGAATTAAATTTGAAAAGAATAGTCACAGATCCACCCAATGCAAGCCAAATTAATTATGCAAATCACTAATGTACAAGAAATGATATCCAATCATTTTCGAAAGTTTAGGGTTTGACCATCAAGGTTTTCATCAAGGTTTTTTTATATAAATAATATATTATTACAGCTTAAAATGACTGGTTTTAATCTTAATATATTTTAAAATGTATTTTTTTTCTTGTGATGCAATGCCATTACTTCAGTCTCCATTGTCACATGATCCTTCAAAAATCATTCCAACATGATGATTTATTTCTTTTTATTAATATTAATGCTGAAAAGCAGTTTAATATTTTTGTGCAAGTTTCTTTAAATAATAAAAATAATAGCATTTCTAATAAATGGAAAGAGCAGAATATAAATGTATACTAACAATTATATTAATATAATTTCCAGTTAAAGTAACTTGGCCAACACTGGTATTAATATATTAAAATGATTGTTATTAAATAAGGAAAGCACTTGTTTTTCTTGAGTAATTCTTTCCTTTTATAAAGTCAGGCTAATACATTGTTCATGGCAGCCTGTGCCTGCTGAAACACCTGTTCTGGTTGTTGGCCTGCATCCTGTCAGGGTGACGGGTGGAGCTCACAATGAGAGAGAGAGGCCCTCGCACAACAATAATAACCACTTCCTGTGCACATGCAGTCAAAACGTAGATGCACACTTAGCGAGACAGACACAGGGCGTCCCTGAGGGCTTCCTTCTCACACGCATTTCACACGTTCTTTTACACGCTGAGAGACATTTTGTGCAAGGAGTCCCTTGGCGACTTCCTCTTCTCACACAGGAAGTCAAGTAAAGTTCAAGCTTGCATAAAGACCAAACAAAAAAACAACAACAACTGCTGATGACTGAATTAACATTCCAGGCATGATTAATTGATCTTTCCGGTAGGTTATTTAAAAATGTACTTGACTTTTTACTTTAGGTTATTTTTCTTGCTTATTTTCAGGACATATCTGGAGGAGGAGTTGGTGCGAGCAAGAGTGAAGCCAAAGCTACGTGAAGACTTGTATAATAAGATGCTGGAGGTGGACAATGAGGCTCCTACAGCGGAGGAGAAGAAACAGAGGGCTGTTACCAAACCACGCTACATGCAGTGGAGAGAAAGTCTGAGCTCTACTAACACTCTGGGCTTCCGCATTGAGGGTATCAAGGTAGCCACAGTGCCTAAGAATCACAGCCGCTCTGTTCACAGCTGAAAGAGTTCAGCTCAAAACCAGACAGAACATTTTATCAAGGTTACATTGATATAAATGAATAAATCGATCAATCATTCAATTTAACAAAGCTAGTAATAATATAAATATTCTAAAATGTTATTAATATTAACTTATAATAAATAGCAAAACATAAACACATTTGCATTTAACAAACTATTATAAATTAGTATAAATGAATAGTATTCATAAACTATTAAATATGTGTTTTTATGCATTTGTTAATATTAATGATTTATATTTTACATGATTAATAACCAATAATAATAATACATCATATTAAATGATTAAATGCATAAATACAATTAATATGAATTATTATTATTCTATGTTATTCTAATTATAAAAATAATAAAAATACAAAAATCAATAGAAATGTATTTTTTCTTTTTATTCTTTAGTGTACTAAAATCAAAAATTCAGTTTAAGATCATTTAGTGTACAAGAATTCATGTATTTACGGACATGTTTTACACTCTCTCTTTTAAAAATAAAAAGGTTTGAAAGCAGTCACTTGGGCGAAATTTTTTCAAGGGTGCAAAATTGGTACCTTGAAGGTACATATTACTACCTAAAAGCTACAAAAGTCTACCGTTTTAAGAGCTACAGCCCTGGTGCCTGCTTTTGTACCTTTTCTGAGACATTAACAAGGTTTTATCACACAATGTTTTTCTAGGACTGTGGGAACACTGTATTAAAACTGCTGTTTTCGTCAGTAAAAGCTCTTCATCTGACTTTTATTTTTCCTTTTATATGCAATACAATACATTGTTTTCTTATTTCAGAGAGGGGAAACCTGCAAAACAGACTTTAAAAAGACCCGGTCAAAGGAAGACGTCATTCAGGTCTTTAAGGATTTCGTCGAAGGCAATAAAAACATAATTGTGCGTGAGTTCTTGAGAACTTGAACAACCAGTTCTGTGATAGAGTGCATGCACACCTACATTTCAGCGGAACAATGTTCTCTTTGTGGCTTAATGAGTACCTTAAGTAGTATCCAGGATATATATGTCTGATGTTAAATGGCCAGATATCGTTTACTCTGTGATGCTCTTATAAAGCAGATAAAACAGCATCATAAATGTTTATCTGTTCAGTATAGCGTCTATTTGGTTTACAAACTGGTTACATTTAAAGGATATATTATATATAGCGAAGGAAGATATACAGAAAAAAGCTGAAATTAACTCCACCTAGAAGATGCTTTTGTGTAACTCTAGTGAACCTAATATTAGTGTTGTGTTCCTCTCCTTCACTTACCCAACAGAGCTCCTATATTACAAGGCTTGAAGATATCAAACAGGCAATGACGGCTTCTGAGTTTTTCAACAAACATGAGGTAAAATACAAGATACAAGAGTCTTACCTTAGTTGTGCAATTTTTCAATTAATATATCTATCTATCTATCTATCTATCTATCTATCTATATATATTTATTTATTTATTAATTCTGTATTGTACTGCAATATATTTACAATTAATATCTGATTAGCATAAAATTTAAACAAATATTTTCAAAAATTTTATTTAGCTAATTAATGTCTAAGAATATATATTTATTTTATTATTCTCCATATTTTTAATGCTATATTTTGGTGTAGATAAAACCATTAAAAGTGAGACATTTATAATGTTATGAAAGATATGTATATCAAATAAATGCTGTTCCATTGAACAAAGATTCAGCATTGATAATAATAGGAAATCTTTCTTGAGCATATTAAAATATTTTAAATTGTAATAATATATAACAATTATATATATAATCCTAAAAATGCCTTGCGTAGTGTTAAAGAATTTCATAAACATTAAAAAATCTTATGGATTCCAAATGTTTGAATGGTTGTTTTTAATAGAAAAGCTATTTATATCTAAAAAAAAATGTTTCGTATCTTTAAGGTAATTGGGAGTTCGCTTCTCTTCATTCACGATCACACAGAGAGAGCTGAAGTCTGGCTCATTGATTTTGGTAAAACCACACCTCTCCTGGACGGACAGAACCTGGATCACTACAGACCCTGGGAGGAGGGCAACCGAGAAGACGGATACTTATGGGGCCTGGAAAACCTGCTGCAAACTCTTTCCTCATTGGCCAGGGAGTGACCTTTTCTTACTGCAAACTTTTGGCTGTCCAAGTGACAGCAACGGCTGATAGACACTTATAAACCTTCTGCAGTGCATTATAGGGACGCTACCAGTGACAAAGTCCATTTCTTTACAGTATTAATCTGTAAAAGCATTTCACCGTGATCATGTCCGGGATCACCGTCCTTCTATACAGTCTATTTTCCTGAAGTAAATTTAGTCGGTAAAGAAATTCATGTAAGGGTACGTTTTTTTTTTTTTGCCTACATACAAGATTAATTTCAAGCACTTAAGCGTAGACTTTTCAATCAAACATTTTAAGATGATGAGAAATGAAATCAGTCAGGCTTGTAGTATTGTTTAGGCTGGGTTTGCGCGCTGGAATCTACCAAACTCAATAGTTTATTTCAGCGCACTTAATATAACACAGAATCAAGGTACGTTGTATGTAACATTGTTCCATGTCTCGACTCAGCAAACACTAGTCAAACAACTGACCCTTCACAGGGAGCTTTATTGACAGGGGATCAACATATAATCATGTTGGTGGACTAAAACTTGAAAAACGGTGTATATTGACATCTTTCAGCCTGTTTTAAAAAAATGCCTTCTGGTGTTCATTTATGTTTATTTTGCGCATTAACTAGTAAATATGACAAGACGATAATTTTATGTGCCGCTTGTCATCAGTGTTGGGGTAAGGCATTACAAATAATGCGAGTTATGTAATCAGATTACGTTTCCCAAGCAACTAGTAAAGTAATACATTACTTTTTCATTTGAATGTTTTCCCATTTATTGGCTGACAAGTCTCCTGACCCATTGTTGGAAGAAAATTTTTAGGAAGATTTCTTATTCACCAATATGAATTAAAACGTGAAATGCAAACTTAGAATATGACACAAACCTGCAATAATTAAATAACACATATGTATATAATTCCATTTTATTAATCAATGTCCTTTGTGCTGACTTTGATGATCCAGTTCAACTATATAAGCAAAAATGACTTTACATAAACTAACAGCTGTGCTTCATTGTTTTTTAATTGCTTTAATTTAATCTTCTCCTGTATTCTACTGTATAGACATGCATTTACTTTTCCTTCAGCCTGAGGTTTATTCATAACACATTTTAGTGTGAAAGGGCTTTTACATTTGCTATAAATAGAACTTCTTATATTAAAAAGTAACACAAATGTAACGTAATGCATTACTTCTCGTAAAAAGTAACGTAATTAGTTAATTTGTTAGGGACTAACGCAAAATTGGAATGCATTACTTTTAAAAATAACTTTCCCCAACACTGCTTGTCACGACACAATAAAGAGCCACAAAACAACATTTAAAAGCTGAGACTTTGTAACCTAAAGCAACCTGCTCTTTCATGTCTGTCGACGTGCTTCCTCAGTTTCCTCTTTGCTCCGCGATGTAGCCGATTTTTCACTGCGTGAAAACAGCATGCCAGGTCGAACATCGCAACAGTATCTAAGGAGGGCTGGTCTTGTGAATGGTCCAAGTGACGTTGCACAACTGACTGTTTCTAAAGCACCATCAAACTAGATCGTATAGTAGATGCAGCACATGCATTGAAGCGTGTTATATAGAACAAATATACAGCAATGCAATGTGAATGATGCACAACACTAGTGCATTTGTAGTATAATAGGATGATATTAATCGCTTGGACTGCAGTGATCAATCAAGGGTGGTCTTATTAATTCTTCAGATGATTTTATGAATATATTGTATTGGTTTTATGGTTTAAGAACATGGGTTGTAATTTTCTATATGCACACCATTGAAAGTGTTTCATTATCAGACAAACTTAACCTTGTGACACTATTTAGTTGGGGGGTGGGGGTGGGTTGGGGATTTTGGGGGCAGGTGAGTTTTGTTACAGTGTTCCCTGTGCAGTATGTTTACGACAAATAAAACATCTGCTCAAAAAAAAAAAAAACCATCTATTTCTGAAATTCATTTTAGACTTTCATATCAGGATTATAGTCAAAACGATTTATTTAAGGTTTGCTATTACGCAGCAATGTCCATCTTTTAACATAAAAAATACAGGTAGTACAAGTACGTTAAAATTCACTTTATACGATGGTTCATCTCTAGTCTGGCTGGTCGGAAACGAACCCCTGCAAAGTCTTCCATAAAAAGCAAGACACATGCAGAACATTGGCAGTGATAACCTTAACAACAATAATAATAATAATAATGAAACAAACACCAATAGAATTGAGGTTAATTATCACAGCTACATATCATAAGGGTTAGTTCAGAGTGAAAGGAATATTAATTCAAGAATACAGCACTCATTTTCCTGGCTAAAGTAAAACTATTTCTACCCTTCTATTCAGTATCCTACAAAAGAAAAGAACAAAAAAATAGAGTAAGTTCTTTAAAAAGAGTCAAAAAATGAAACATTTAAATGGTTAAACAAGACAAAAAGACATTTAAGATTGTGCTAATACACTTCAGTCTCACCTGTCTCTAAATTTGCATAAGGCTTCTCTCAGCAGTCCCTGACTAACAAATGCACAAACAAATAAATATTGTCACATAAAAAACATTATTTACCTAATAACTACAATATGTAATAAAACATTTGAGAATTAGTACTAACTAAGAATAGCCTCAAAATCAAATATCTCATGCATCATATCACCACACTGAGGTGTTATGCGGTTTGTGTTTGCTGTAATACATACATTTGCCTGCAGGTGATTTACATGGCCACAGTTCACATAAAATGCACTTATTTATTTTTGAGGGAAAGGTACTGACAAAAATGGTTGTCTTCTGACAGCGCCTTAGAGGAGTGCATTGACATGTAAATCAATGCAATCTCCACAACGACAACTCTCCCCCCTTGTGGCACATGCCTCGTTTACTCCTAACACATTCAGTGCAACACCTTTGTGAAGCCCTCTCAATTATCTCAACGTTTCACCCTCAGAGAACAAGCAACATATTGTTTGTAAATGTGTTGATTTTTCAAAACCGACAGCAGACAAAACACTAAATCTAGTCAAAACAAATGAATAATGAAAAACACCCTGTAGAGGCCACCTGAACTGAGATTAAAGGTGCTTTCTGTCAGCATTTCTTTTTTACTAATAATTTGCAACAAACTGCCACCTTTTTAATGTACCTCTGAGTTACTGGTGATAGTATTAAGCGTTAAAGGGACATTTAACCCCCCCAAAAAATGAAAAAAAAAAAAGTCATTATTTATTCATCTCTACGTTGTTCCATATCTATATGACTTTCTCTTGCAGAACACAACAAATATACTTTGTGTTTCAATGTACCTCTGTCATATTTACTCATCATTATAAGTTAAGTAACTTTTGATCAATGTGGAAGTCACCGTGCTGTGAATGTGCAAGACTTACAGTGCATTAGATGCAGAGAATAATAAAGTACAGTTAATGGTAATGTTAATGTTTTCACTACAAATCAGTGCGTTAATAATAGTATAGTATAATAGTATAGTAAGAGACACTGGTTTGCAATATCAAGCAGTAAAACTAGCTGTTTTGTAGAGATAAAAATAGCTGAAAGTTAATGACTCCGGAAGCCAGACCCATTTAATTTCTAAAAGGCCATGCCTTAGGTGATATTAGGTGGAAGTTAGTTATTATCAAAAGAAAGACTTTGAGAAAAAAATACTTACTGACTTTCAATGTATGGACAAAAACCACTTTGAAAATGAAAATGAAAAAAATGCCATATGGGTTTGGAACAACTTGAGGGTCAGTAAATAATGACAATTTTCATTGTTTGGTGAACTGCCCCCAATAAACTTTTTGTCACTTAAATAACTTTAAAAAGACAATTACTTTACAATTACTAGATTTTGCGACTGATCAGTATGTGGCATGGAGTATGATTTTCCTTTTGTGTGGGGTCTGAACATGCTTTGGATCTTCTTGTAATATACACTTAAAACCAGATGCAAAATGCAAATTGGTGAAGTACATCTAAACCTACATACTGTATATATTCATTGCTAATTATGACTAATAATCAGTAGAAAAGGACTTCTCATTTCATCTGGTCCTTAAAGTGAACATCATGTGTTTTCACAGTGTTGACAATAGATGAGAATCCAGTGTAAAAGGGCTGCTATTAGCCAAGTGGAAGTTTCCATAGAAACCATCAGCCATTTGCAGGACAGCCGCCTCTTAATGGCAAATTAGCTACGACTCCTCATGTCTTTGGTACCGCGCAGAACTAATGTGGTCAGTCACACATAGATTCCAACTGGCAGTAATTAAAGGCTGTAATACACTACACAACTTTTTCTCAGATCTTTGCCCCGATTTGCCATCTGGACGAGGATGACACAAATTACCGAAAAGTCTGCAGATTTTGGCAGTCACCGATTTTGCTGAAATTTGCGTAGTGTAAAATGGAAACAGACAGATTTTTTAGCTTCAGAGCATGATTTCATTCCGTTTGGAGCATATCAAACATGTTTGATATTTTAAGGCAATTTTAGAACACGTTTTTATTTCTCATGCATCTCCATCAACGAGGCGCATGTTTCGGCATGACTTTGTTGAAAGCCTGATAGTTTGTGATCTTCAGGGTGAGTCATTGAGTTGTTCTGCTGAATTTTTAGCAGGCGAAGTCCAGTTAATCTGAACATGAATCCACTCGATCAGGAATTTCACACAAGGGTGATTTCCCCAAGTAGAGGTTTAAGTTTATCCAACACAGTGTCATGACCATTTCGTACGTGTTTGTACGAGGAGGCAAAATCGTGCTAATTCGTACGACCTCACTCAAGATTTTGTATGATTTGTCTAAACGCCAGTGACGGATAGGTTTAGGGGCGGGGTTGGGTGTAGGTAATTTGTACAAATTCATACGAATTGGCAACTCGTAAAATACTTACGATTTAGCAAAAATAGTATAAATTCGTACAGCTGAGGTCATACTAATTTGTATGAATTAGCCACCTCGTAAAATATGTACAAATTGCCATGAGACTGGGTTGGTTTATCAATTAGATTCGCTGCATTAGCCAACAGAAAACTGCTTGGTTTGAAAGTGACTTTGACGTGAGCTCTGCTTCATGCAACGCTACATTACTGTCAATAAAATTTTTAGCACGCAAAAAAAAGTTCGCAAGGATTATTTTACCAAAAATAGAAAATTCTGTTAATTACTCACCCTCATGTCGTTCCAAACCAATAAGACCTTCATTTATCTTCGGAACACAAGATATTGTTGATGAAATCCAAGAGCTTTTTGACCCTGCATAGACAGCAATGCAACATGGCACATGGCACTCTATAATATAATATACTACATGTTATAATAGCGGAATAAAGAGGAGAATATTATGACAGGAGAAAATTATGACAGCTTAACCACTAATGTCACATGGACTATTTCGTCCTTACTACTTTTCTTGGCTTTGGAACGTTTGAGTTGTGTTTTCTCTCTATGGAGAGTCAGAAAGTTCTTGGACTTCATCAGAAATATCTTAATTTGTATTCAGAAGATGAATAAAGATATAGCTGGTTTGGAACGGCATGAGGGTGAGTAATTCATGATTTTTGGCTGAACTATCCCTTTAAGTGTATTCAGAAGTCATGAAGCGTATTCCAGCCTTAACCTGTCTTTCTGACTCTAGTTAATCCACTGCAGTTATTGCAGCAAAATAATTTTTAAAAAATGAGGCATTTGCTCTGTTGGATCAGTGTTCAATGCTACACGGGGGTGACACTGAGGTCTTCAGACAAGGAAAAGCCAGAATCCCTGTCCCTCGTGGGCTTCTCAGACTGCGTGTACCTCCTTACGTCCTCATGTCCGTAGCTAGCGTGCCGCTTCACTAGTGGTTTGTGGGTAAATGTGGTGGCCAGGCTGAGGGCAGCCAGTTGAGATGTAGCAGAAGAGCTGGTGCTGGGCTCCACAGATTTGGACACAACTACAGGCAAACTCTCAGTCTCGTAGCTTTGCTCGTCATACGCATAGTTTACGTTGCCACATGGGAAGCTTTGGAGTTTTGCCAAGTCCATTACCGCAGCAAGAGAGCCGGCAGTAGCCCCTGCTGGACCCTTCCGAGAGGTAGTCCCCATCGGACTGAATGCAGTCTGCGAGGATGCAGCAGACGGAGGTGGGGACGTCGAGACATTTGCGTTAACTTCAACTCCAGGCTCAATGCGCTCTGAGGTAGTGGACGGGACTGACATGGACATGGGGTTGCAAGATAGAGGCATGGACTGGGTGTGACACAGTGCCGTCTTCCCTCGTCCGAAGCTCTCCAGGACCCAGGAACCGTAGGTCGGGTTCCAAAGGTTTTTTGTCTTGTTCTTTAGTTTCTGGCTGCCTGATGATGAACTGCTCCTGGAACACGGCCGGTGCTCTGGGACTTGAAGCCACTGTCCGGGACAGACTCCAGGAGCCGGACTCGGCTCAGCCCAACAAGTCTCCAATGTTTCTCGGTACGTGCCCACTTCCTGTGCGAGATGGACTGGTCTTTGTAGCTTTGTAGGTTTGAGGGCTTGTGGGGCTGCACCGGTGATGCCCGGATGAGGGGAAGGATCCTCGGACACAGAGTGAGCCTCGAGAAGAGGGGTCATGCTGCCTGATCCTTCAGGACGGATCACAGTGCCGCCTTCTTCAACAGCTGGACCACACTCCACTGGAAGAGGGGTGTTGATGACATCAGGGTCCTGATGATCATAGAATGCATGACGAAGAGTGATGAAATTTTTCATTATTGATAATATAATAGTTGTGATGATTTTATTCTATTGATATCTTAAGTTTTGTTTTTTTATTTTCTCCTTGCTACTGAGGTTTATAAGCAGATTTGTTAACATTACAGATAACTAAAACTATAAAAAATACTTAATAAATTAAAATAAAATACAATAATAAATAAAAATCTGAAATATGTATTTCAAATGGAAATACATATGCTTTTTTAAAAACGACTACTAAAAATAAAACTGAAAAAAACTTAGTATGCTTAGTACTTAATAGAAATAAATGAAAACATGACAAAATTATTACAACTTAAACTGAATTAAAATGAAAAATATAAAATAATTACAATAAATAAATATTTATCAATAAATACTATACTAGCATTATATAAATAATACTAAATTAACACTGTTTTTTAAGAATAATATTTACTGAAAAAGATGTTATACAAATACATTTTTACAAAAACTTAAAGGCAGATTATATAATTTTAGAAACATGTTATAAAATATGCTTAATATTTTTCTGAAACAGTATAGATAAAATAACAATAAAAAATAATATATTTTAAGAAAGGGTGGACCTTGACAGAAAAAGTATAAACATACAACCCAATATACTGAAATCTGCCTCTGTTATACCTGTGTACAGTAGTTGATCCTCTCTAAAATAGTGGAGAAGTTTGGTCTGTGTTCTGGACAATGTTGCCAACACTGTGTCATGATCCGATAACTAAAACAGAACAAAATGTAAAATTTTACTGACGTTTTATAGCTCATAGCAGTATGTTTTACATTTAAGCTCAAGTCATGCCCAAGATCTATTCTCAAAGCTGTTATTGTTGCTTACACAGGGCCTGGGCAGCTCTTAGGAGGGTCCATACGACCCCCACCTGTCACAAACTCCAGCACTTCCTGATTGGTCTTGCAGGGATAAGGCATGTATCCAAGAGAGAAAATCTCCCACAGCAGTACCCCGAAAGACCTGCAGATGGAGACAAATTGCATGTAATAACTTGCACCTGGCCTTGAATCTCTGCAGCAGTGATCACTGATGTAAAAAAGCAATTCTTTAATATCTTTACAACCTAACATTGCTAACAAAAGATGATAATTTAGTAAAGCAGAATGTTTTACCAGGTGTCAGTCTTGCATGTAAAAATGCCTTCTAGAAAGGCTTCAGGTGGCATCCACTTCACTGGCAACATGGCACGGCCACCCTTCCTATAGTAACTTGCCCTGCAATGCAAAGTGCCTTAATAAATGCCTTAATGCCTCATGATTATATTTAACAGGTATTAAACCACAAAAAAAAGGATGTAAGATAAGAAGTCTGATTAAAGCACCTATAAATATCTCGGGCCATCCCAAAATCTCCAATTTTAGCCACTCTCTCTGGACCAGGACAGGTCAAAAGGCAGTTTCGTGCTGCGATGTCCCTGAAATCACACACACTTGAGGTCAAGAGCTCAAAGAAGAGCGGTTTCCACTTATCAAGATAAATAAGGGTATTTTAGGGCAAAATTCAGTCAGGTTTAGCTTTGAGAAATCACCTGTGGATGAAGTGGTTCTCCTCTAGATAACGACAGCCAAGTGCGATATCTCTAGCCATATGCAGAAGCTCCAGCATACTTAGAGAAAACGGCTGATTCTGTGGAAAGACAAAGATTGTTTGAAATTTATTATTCATAATTATGTTGTTTTCTACTGAAAAAGTATGTTCCACATATGGTGGCCAACCAACAAATGACAGCAAGATGAGTTCTAACTGGCAAACAGAGTTGTATGACGTCTGCCCACTCCAACACACACAAGAACTCACAGTTCTGGGTCGGTTTAGTCTGAGGAAAGTCTTCATGTCTCCTCCCGTCATGAGCTCCAGCAGTATGAAGCGAGGGAGGATCTGCAGACTGACGCCAATACAGCGCACAATGTTCTGATGGCTGAACTTACTGCACACACAAAAGAGTGAAGGAATAAACCCAAATCAAGAAGAACGGTCAACTCGACTCTCACACAACACCACAAGATGTCAGGACAGAACTGAGTGATTAGATCAGTTCAAAAGAATATTTGACTGTGTTCCAGTTACTGTAATGTAAAAAGTTAAGGTTATGTTGTTCATCAATTAATGGTTCATTAATAATACTATGCATATTATAGACTACTATTATTATTATTATTATTATTATTATTATTATTATAAAGCATCTTGAAATTAAAGGCAACAGATCTCTGAGAAAACTGAAGCTGCTGTACTGAACAGTGGGATACTGTTCTGATGGAACATTAACAACATATTATTAAAATGCACTTACTTTTTCTTCTTATAATATATTGTAACATTTTTAAATGAATACATTATTTAAGCACATTTTTTGTCTTTTACAGTATATATCCCAATAATTCAATAAAGCTCAATATTATACCGATAAATCATTAGTACCCATTTAATAATGCTTAATATACTGGATTTCATTAAAAAAAAAATATTAAGGAATTAATAATAAATAAATACAATTTATAAAATATTATCATTTTTAGTGCCGACAAACAATGAATCTCGATTAATTGCATCCCAATTTTTTTGTTTACATAATATATGTTTGTGCATTGTTTATATTTTCACACATACACAATATTTTTTAGAAAATATTTATTTATAAATTAATATTCATGTATTTGCATGTATATATGTATATGCATATAATTTATATATAAACGCAACATTTTTCTTAAATATATACATGCATGTGTGTGCATTTATATATATATATACATAATAAATATACACAATATACACACATATGTATTATAACTTTTATTTTGGATGTGGTTAATTGTTTGACAGCACTAATAATTTTATATAATATTATATGATATTATTTAATAGTAGTATACTAGTATTGTGCATGATACTGAGCTCATGTACTCGTACTCATAAAAATGCCCCCTTACTGAATGCTGATACCTCACAGCCATATTCAAACAAAGAAACGCTGACAACAGAACGTCAGGCAGCAGAATATTAGAGGTATTAGAGATTAAGTATGTCTATGAAGTAGATACAGGGAATAATGTTAAACATTCAGTATTAATGCCTGTATAGTGGATGTGCGCGAGCTGATAAGTAAAGCAGGCTGAGTGGATTGAGGCACGGGCTCATCGAGTGAATATCCCTTTCTCACAGACATCACTGGAAAGTTTGTAGTTGAGTAGAGTATTTTCCAACCTTAAACATACACAACTTTCTGACGAAAGTTAATCTAGCAGTCTGTGTGAAATGCTGTACTTTACTACTGTACTAACATCCCTCTCATTCTGCATCAGTACTAATACATGCACGCATTGCACATTTTGCTTGCTTCAAGAGTTTTTTGCATTACATTAGGCTGGTGACTTTAAAAATATAAACCGCAGCACGTTTTAAATAAAAAAAAACAACTTCTATTTCTGTAAAGAGCACAGTTAGGAGATTTATACTTAGTGCTTCTCTGCATTATTACAGCAAAATGCATATGCATACACCTATGCAATGGATAAGATGATGTACCATAGTGCATAAAAAACAAGGACAGTGAAAGTAACAAAAACATGTAAAATATATTTTAATGGGCATAATTAAGTGTGAAAATAACCGAAGGTTATACAGTCAAACCAAAAATGCAAAAAAAAAGACAGACAGACATAGACAGATAGATAGATGGAAGAATGGATAAATCAAGTTATACAATAATAATAATATTATTTATATAAAATAAAAATTTCTGCATGATCAGCTTCACAGTCAGATAGGAATATCCACTTTTAGGGAATCAATGATCTAGCTCATGCAAATGCTGAATATGATGTTCATTAACTAAAGTTCGGTTTGCTCAGAAGACTATGAATCACTAGAAAACATCTGCTCCTGACTAAAAAGGATGTCATACCTTCAAAAACAAACAACAGATGTGAACCCGCTAATCGCAACAAACGTTTAAAAGAAAAGAACAGATTTCATAGCCTACAGTTAGTTTGACTGAGAGCAGAGGATTGGAATGACAATGTCTTTTTTCTGTCTGTCGCACACATGTGAGTATATGTTACAGCCAAGTATACCTCATAATCAAAGCCTCCATTAGGAAATCCATCTCATCCTGCTCAGAACAGATTTCTGGAAGAGTCTGTCAGAAGGATGGAAAGAGATAAAACACAGGATCAATTAAGACAAGCCAGAAACAACTTTCAAAGGGAAAGGTAGATCTGGGAACACTCACCTTTATTGCGACCTGCATGGCTGTGTTTTCTCCATTCATACCCAAAACCTGTCCTTCGTACACTTCCCCAAAGGCACCGTGTCCCAACGCCCTATAGTTAAAAATGCAAGACAGTATCATTACTCACATGTTTAAATGTGGAATTCATTTTCAGTATGTCAACACAGAACATTAAAGGGACATTGCGGGTTGAATGTATTACATATTGCAGACTTCCAAGTTATGTACAAGTCAACATAATTTTCTGTTGTTATTCAAGAGCACGTCACATATTCTGTCAACAGAGCTCGACTTGTATTAAACCCAGAACATTATTTTAACTTATAATAACAGGACCAGCGCAACCTGGGCTTATATTTTCATTACCTCTGAAGGTAATTCGTGAATGTTTGTGATCAAATGCGTTAAATAGAGATGAGAGCATTACAAATTAGCCATAGAGCACTGATTTTAAAATCAAATTCTGCAGAATTCCACAGAAAATTCTGTGCATGCAGATTCCGTGTTGGCCTGAGATGACTCACAGTTTACTTATTGCAGGAATTGAAGTAGCAATCATCTGGAACTAGAAATCAAAAAATCTTTTATAGAATTAGTCTAGGTTAACGTCATGCATTTACCAAGATTATTTGACAGTATTTATGTTTTTATAAAAATTAGCAATAATGTTTTATAAATAAATGTAAAATGTATTAGCATATTAAAGTCTTAAATTCAAGAAAAGTTTTTTTTTAAAGCCTCAGAACGATCTGTTTTGTATGTAGCCCTGCACATTATAAAATGACTCCCTGTGGTCACATAATGTATTTTAAAGCAGCCAAAATCTCAATATAACGGTTATATACATTTATATATTTAAAGGTTTCTGTTGTCAGAAAACAGATATGAAATAGTAACTGAAATGCACCCCATTACAAGACCTACTGAACTAGCTCTACTTCACAAGATGTTAATCTGGATTAAAATTCTGATTTATAATCGAGTCGTTGTCTGATGAAATCAAATATAGACAGTAGCTGTGCTGTGATTTTGGCTATATTTGCATGTTCAATAGAAAAACATAATATCTAACTAATAACTAATAACTGTAAGCTCTGCTACTTTTACATTGATGCATTAAATGTCACTTTAAAGACATTTATAATAAAAAAAAAAGATTTCTTTAAAAATAAATACTGTTCTTTCGAACGTCCTATTCATCAAATAATCCTGAAAAAATGGTTTCCACAAAAATATTAAGCATTAATATTTCAACAGTGATAGTAAAAATTTATTTTATTATATTTATTTCCTGAGCACCAAATCAGCTTATTATAATCATTTCTGAAGAACTTTCTGAGACTGACGACTAGAGTAATGATGCTGAAAATTCAGCTTTACCATCATAAGAATAAATTATAATATTAAAATAAATAAACATTGCATAAATTCTTTAAAATAGAGTTTTTACCATATTTTTGATCAAATGAATGCAGTCTTGCTGAGTTTAAAGAGACTTCTTTCAAAAACAAACCTCCAACTGCTTGTATGAAGCAGCGTACAGGTACCTGAGGAGGGTGATGTTCTTGCGTGGAACCTCTTTAAGCTCACTCAGTGAGGCTGCCTTGCCAGCAAAGCAGTAGTTGGGGTTGTAGTCAGTCATTATGGTGGACGAGCGGATCTTGCTAAGCTTGTACTCTGGGCTCTGTAGTCGAATCCTAACCGCATGCATGTGGTTCTTCTTACGGTAATAGACTGTAAAAAGACAAGAACAGAGCAAAAGTGATCACCATTTTAGGAATCATTCCAGCTGCATAATGTGCATAATTATTGATCTCAGAGTGTGATTTTTGTGTAAGATGAAAGCGATGCATCCTAAAAGGGGTCATCAGGCTTTCAGCATGACGGTAATTTTCTCAAAGAAACAGAACAGCCAAGTGCACTTTATTTCTCCCCATGGAATTCTACCAAGATGACAGAACTGTGCATTTTAAAATTAAAAAAAAGCCCCTCAGGTGAGGACTGACGCTCTGGGCCTGTCAGCAAGCGATCGGTCAGGGTGGACTCACCCTCAGTGGAGGCTGCCCATGTCCCCGATGCAGGTTGGTAGTCTGCTGGGGAGGGCGCTGCGTGGAGGTGAGAGGTCCCCTTTTGCCGTCGGGCTGCTGGCGCAGGGGCGCGAAGCGAAGCCGGCAGGAAGTTGACCAGGTATTTGGGGTGAGAGGGGAAAACCCGAGCAAAGACTACCAACCTGCATGGGGGAGAGCTCAGGGGAAGACACACAATTAGCGTCCAGTGGAGTTCGACTATCTAAGGACCCAGAGACCTCGCTCTGCTGTCTGCTATTTGAGTTTTGAGAAAGCTTTGTGTGCATGTAAATTGAGGAAAATGAAATACAATGTGCAAAATATACGGAATAAAAAACTTTCAAGAGGTGCATCACACTACTCTTTGGGGATTTGTCTTTATTTATTTTTAAAATGCATACAAAAATCATGGCACAGCATTTTCCAGTTAGTGCACAGGTCAATATATGTTTTGAAATCAAACATAAGGAGGATATCTGATAATAAGCAAGGTCGATAAAAAAATAAAGCATTTATAGAAATAAAGAGTCCTTAACATATACATAAAGTTAGAGCACTGTGACAGACTTTTGGTTTAAGGCATATCTCTATGCATTTGGGAAATTGAGCATGAGCTAACAATAAAAAACATCTTAGTAAATTTTATTTTTAGCATTCACAAATATATTATTAAAATCAAAAGATCTATCTGTTAATATTACGACTAACGGAACAGAACTAACATTAATGAACAACCTTTTTTATTGTTAGCTACAGGTAACAAAGTGTATTGCTAGTTGTTGGTTAATTGGTTAATCACTAGAATTACTGTATTATTGCAAAGTACCATATTCTTTATTTATTGACAATGGCAAGATTAAGGTGGTGATAAAAGCAACTTCCTTCTTCTATTCAAAAAATATATACTCTTTTTATGCAAAGCTTCTACTGCATATTATAATGTTTTAATGCCTAAAGTTTTCATGTAAGTATAATAATTTTAATTGCAATGTTAGGGGGAAAAAGCAAACATGATTTATTTTTAACATTAGTTATCATGTTACCATATTCTTTTATCTATTTATAGCCAATAAAATGATTATACTGTATACAGAATAATAAAGTAATGATCAAATCTTGATGCGTCACTGCTTTTGAAATTAAAACTCTAATAAGGATTTTTTTTGCTTCCATTTACAAGAGTTGAATTCAAAGGTCAGTATTTTGGACAGCCACCAGCACGATGAAAGTATTATGAAATTTAACATATTTTTAAAGAAAAATGATCAATTCCACAAAATGCTCACATTTATAGGGACAGTGCATTATGACACCTTCAATTTTCCCTCACTGTCCAGAACTGGAAAATAAACCTTTTTAATTCTAAAATGATGTTGTGAGTACAAAACACACAGGTTAAATAGCAGCACTTATGATTAAGACACTGGTCTGCACGCATTTACAAAAAAGGCCATCAGTGAGACTGCAGTTAGTTTTAAAAAATAATTTGGCCTAATATGCATTAATTTCAAAATGCCATGTTTTAAGGTTAATAGCAGTCCCTGCTTTAGTTCCCTCCTCATTCCTTTAGTTTAAGGGGTATTGTGCAACACTACAAACAGTAGTTAGATCAAAAAAAAAAAAAGCAAGTGATTTGTACAAATATGGAAAACTTACAGTTTAAAGTTAAAGTTTAAAGTATAACATAAAAGATCTATTAAAAGAAGCATTTTTTTCAGTAAAAGCAACCACAGAATGATAGGAATTAGCAAATACGATTATTGCTGGAGGCCTAGCGGACAGCTAGCTTATTTAGCAAGACTTAAAGCTTCCCTACACATTTGATCAGTCGTTAAAAAGGAGAATGTGAGATAATTCAAAAGTTTGGGTTGGCATGATTTTTAAATGTTTTGTTGAGAGGTTTCGTGTATTCACCAAGGCTGGATTTATTTGTTCAAAAATACAGTGAAAACAGTAAAACTGTTATTACCACTTAAAAATAACTTAATAATATTTCTCACAACTTCTGGTGCCACAACCATTATGTTAAAAACATTGTGCTTGCTTCATATTTTTGCTGTATACATATTTTCAGCATTCTTTCAGCATAAACACAAAGTTTAAAAGAACGGCATTTAACTGCATATAAATGTCTTTACTGTAACCAGTTGAATCCCTCCTTGGTGAATTAATTTGAATAAAAATTAAAGTGTTTAAACACTAAAATGTTATAAGTGTCAATGGTCACTGTTACTTAGGCCCTACCCTATAGTATTAAAGTGCTGTTTGAAACGTGGCCACATAATTGTCCCTAGTGTCACAGTATCATCCATGTCACATTTTGTAAGCAATTTCTTTAGTTTTTTTAAATGATACCACACTAATGCCCAATGGCTTCAATGATTTTAAGTAATTGTTTTGTACTTTCAAAATAATTGAGGTGTATGAAAAAAAAGTGGTTATATTTTCCAATTTTTCTCATAATTACTGTTCCTACCGGCTCTAAAACCACTGATGTCGAGCACCTCTTCTATGAAATGCAGTTTTACAAGACAAGCATGTCCTGTAACGTCATAGGAATATAGAAGAAGCATGTCAGAGACGGTGGAATGTGGAGGGCACAGAATTGACACAGAACTGGAAGAGTCTCTTACTGAGCGTGAGGCTGGCACAGGTCAGAACGACACCCGTGACTACTGTAGACGCAATCACTGCCAGGATAAATATCAGAGACGGGGGTCCATCTGCCAGGGAGCCCAGCGGAACAACTGGAGGATGACACAGGAATTGGTGAATTAGAAATATTTGCTTTTATAGACAAACATTTAAGGACAAATGGATACTGGCTGTTTAGGTACCTAAGCAGGTGATATTATCTGATGCCAGAACCTCGTCGCTGTGGCAGAGGCAGAGGATGAGTCTGGTATCTTCATCTCTCTTACAGCTCTGGGTCTGGCAGTGACTGCAGTTTAGATACACCTCGATCTCAGCTTCCCCGTGACTCTCCATAGCTAGAACACATACTAATACATCAGTATTGCTGCAAAACCCCAGTGCTTCATTTTTGCTTTGATACCATCTTAAGTAGATGCTAATAAACAGCTGCCAAATATTACATTTAATACAAAACAGTAAATACAGTATGTGAGCCTGGACCACTAAACCAGTCGCTTATGTATGGTTTGTTAGGATAGAACAATATTTAGATTTGAGAATCTGGAATCTGAGGGTGAAAATTTGTCCAAATGAAGTTTGATCCCTTATTAATTTTCTAATGATTTTTGCCATAAAAGGGAAATCGATCATTTTGATCCATATAATGTATTCTTGGCTACTGCTACAAATATACCCGTGCTACTTATGACTGCTCCAGGGTCACATATGATTGCCAACATCAGCTTTAAAATACTGTTTATAATTTAAGATAAAAGGTAATTTAATTATAAACATAAGATTTATAATTGAATTAAGAAAAAATGTTGGTAAATTAACTAATAACTAGTTGCACTGATTTTATTTAACTGATCTGTTAAGCAGTGTTTGTAAATAACTTCTTGTTAACGAAAGTTAACATGAAGTAATATCAAAGATTTGTGCCTGGCCTCTTTTGGCCCTTTAACTCAAAACACACTTGCAGTAATAAACAGTGGCGCCAACTTCAATAAGTCACATAAGGTCTTCTATTATCTACCACGAGTTAAAATTTCTCAATTTCATGTTTATTACTGAATCAGTGTGGATGTGTGTGTGGCCTGTTTTCTCAATACAGCCAACCTCTATGAGAAACATACAGTGCTAGTGCATGTTGGGTGTATTTAAAAACACACAAAAAAATGCTAGATTTATAAATACTGACTGTTTCTGGATGTGTATAATACAAGTCACATTTTATTAAACACTAAACACATGCAAACAGTTTTTTATTACCTTTATTTTTAAGACTCTATCAATTTTTTATTTAAGATGGTATCTCGCTCTTTAAAATGCTAAACATCTACCAGATGTAAGGAGTATGTATATTTAAGAGCACAACTGTATATCATTATAGACCGTATGGATTAGATAAAGCCAGACCTGCAAGTGGTTGTAGAAATATCTTTCCCATGGGGTGAACAAAAGAAACACCGTCTTGTCCATCTGCTGTGATGCCATCAAGAAGGGGTGCATCACCACCTGGACGAGACAGAAAAACATCAAAATAAAAATTAATATATAAAACTGGTCATTAAAACAAACAATCCATATTGAAAAAAAGTCTTGGGCCGCAAATGCACATGTTATGGTTTAAGAACGGCTGGACAATCATCTTTTTAAATGAAACATCTGCCACACAAAGCAAGTCGTTCTTTGTGATAACTAACAACAGATCTTTTACAATTTGTTTCAGTAAGAACTCACAGCAAAGGGTCAATATTAACTCTGAACAGAACATTTGAACTACAGTCTAAACCTTGTCCTTTGTTTTCTACTACATCAAAATATTTAGCTAAATAACTCAATTATATATCAATATTTATTCTTTTATGTTAATATATTTTTATTGTTTTTGATAATATAAATGCAGCTTCAGCTAGCATAAAAGACATGAGAATATGAGCATTTATCTAAAAAAAACAAACATATTTCTGACCCAAAAATGAAAGAAAAAATTTAAATTAAAAACACAAGAAAAAAATGTCAGCTTACTGTGGCCTCAGACAAAAGCACAGTGAAATCTAAAACACTTTATTGTGTGTTTTTATGGTTGTGATTGTGACATATTTGCAAGTGTTTTTAATCTAGCATTCACCTCTGTATCCTCCACCACCGCCTCCGGCAGTGCAAGCACCCCCACCTCCGCCAAACCCTCCAAATGTAGCCCATCCCAGTACTGACAAAGCCTCAAGACAGGATGAGCCTCCTTGACCTCCTTCCATAAGAGATTTCCCTGCCCAGGGCAGAGAATACTGGTCGCTCCACCCACCTCCTCCACCTAAACACACACACTCATGTTTACTCAGATCTGGACATGGTCTGTTAAAGTTCTTCCACAAAGAAATCCCCTTGGTTTAGAGATTTACAATACAGCAAACTTGTAGACACTAATTATTACTCATTGCCTGTTCTTCTACTTCTTCTCTCAAGTGAGAACCTGGAACTTCTTACATGTGACAGTTCTGCATAAAAAGCATCCTACAAATGCCAATCCCACAAAACACCCTTCATAAATTACAGGATTGTCATAAGATAACGTGATCCTGATTGCTGAAACTGACAGTATTGTCGTAAAAACCTGGTAGGTAGTTAATGAAGTTAACATAAAACACTAAACTAAAACAATTTACTTTAACGTACACTTTATCCAAATATAAACCACAGAGGACAAATATTCCAAAACCTTCTGAAAACAACATTATTATTATCTACCCAATTACTAGAAATGCATACCTTGAATATTATACAATTTGCATACACACAAATTTTCAGATTTTATTTTAAATTGTTTACAACTTTAACTTTGGACTAATTCTGTAGAATGGCCTGTATATTTGACATGTCGATTATTTTTTCCAAGTTCACTGTTCTGAAAAGCACAGTGTGCTCTGATTGGCCGGCTATCCAGGGTGTTGTGATTGGCCAAATATCTCAAGTGTGTGACGGAAATGTTATGTCCTTCACCATAGTTGGAAAAAAACAACGTCTACATGACATGGCAGTTGTGGCAACAATACTACAGTGAGAATAAAAGTGATGACATCTTTCTTTAAATAAACATGTGGCCGGTATTATGCTAATCTTCTAACATAGATGCGTTAGAATTTTTTTTTTTTTTTTTTAAATATCCCTTTGGGTTTGAGACTTTAATCGAAATCTAAACTTGAAAGAGAAAGGAAAACATGAAATCGCAAAATATGACCCCTTTAAAAAGATATTGCCCCTTTAAGTGGCTTAATGAAATGAGCAACATTTTCAGCTTTTAATGTAGCTAACACTGTTTTTAAGAGATCATTAAAAGAAATGTGATCACTGTTGAACTAATCAACTATATGAATTTTGTGCCATGATATAATATCTAATTAAAAAAACAATATAATATATGTTTTTTGTCATTGGAAGAGTACCTGCTGCTCCAGATTTGCCATTGACACCGGGGACAGAGGTATCATTCTCACATTGTTCCAGGAAAATCTGGTCCAGGCTGCTCTCAGGGTCTTCCAGGTAGGCCTTTCCTCCTCCTCCTGCTGCAATCAGCAAAGGCACTGGTTCCCCATTCTCCATCTGCCCCCGGGCATCCCAAAAACAACATAAGACTTACTTTCACTCAAGTAAAAAAAGAAAGCCTATGATTCCAGACAAGCCTTCACTTCCATCTGTATTCCAATTCAGACGACCCCAAATTATTTCAGGATGTCTCAAAAATGCTTGTCTAGACAGGCACTATCAGGCGACGACTGCCGTCCACATGGTTCCCCTTAAGAAGTCTCACTAGGCTGTGATGGATTTTGTTATGCGTTGAGACAAGAAAACGGGAAGAAAAGGACCCGCTCTTACCCGATAAATGTATGTGGCGCCTCCACCACCACCTCCGCCCCCTGCCCACTTTAAGGCAGAACCATCGCTGTCGAAGCCATCTTCTATCACAGAAGATTCCCCAAGACAGATTTTATGGGTCTGGGGGTTCCTCTGTTAATATTCGAAGAAAACATAGAGATGTAAACAGAGAGGTATACATAAACATATTGCAAATATCATGGTAACCCAATTGCCAAGCCTTGTTTTCTGCTTCACTTACTCCTGGACAGGCATCTTCTCCTTGGTGACCAATTAGGATGTAGAGTGTGTCACCTTTCTCCAGTGGGAAGATAGCTGAGATGATGACACCGTGTGACCGTTTGTTATGGTTTTTTGCTCCTTTGCCTCCTGCTGCTCCGTAAGCTGAAATCCTAGAAAATGAAGATGTTCCATTAGTATTCCCAATTCACTGAATTAACAAACATAAGTCACACCTGCTATCCCAAGTACTAATACCTATAAAGAGAGAAAATAATTTGAGCTTCAAAAATGAAAAAGTAACATACATACATATATGTATATCTCATCATCAGCGTCGCCCTGGAAACAAAGGTAGATATGTATCTATATCTACTCGATTGATAGATAGATCGATAGATCGATAGATCGATAGATACAAAATTTTACAACTTTGGACCACTTCTGTAGAATGGCCCATATATTTAAAGCAGACATATAATGACAAACATATGATAATTACACATGAGGGACCTTGGTATCGCACAATTTGATAAGCCTTGTATTAATATATTCTTTTAATATGGCATTAACATATTAAGCTATTAAGCAATAAGTGAGCTGTGATTATATTATCATTTTAATATACAGAATATACAACATTAGTTAATCCTAAAATGTAAAAGGAAACACTTTAATTCCCACACAAGATAAAACTTCCTATCTCAAGGCA
>JAUYWG010000053.1:12843482-12859761 GCA_034779775.1 Enteromius afrohamiltoni
TAGATCTTTAAGTCCATCTCATGAAAAATCGGAGCAGAAACAAAGGTGTTGCGTTTATATTTTTGTTGAGTGTACTTCTGTCATACTACTTTTGTCAAAATAAGTATCATTTTATTTATACAATACATACACAAACTTTCTTCAATGCAGCAATTATATGATCAAAAATACACACACAAAAAAAATTCAGCATCTCTAGTCTTCATGGTCACATGATCCCTCAGAAATCATTCTGATTCGTTGATTTGCTGCTCAAGAAATATTCTTTATTATAAGTTTTGATATAACAGCAATATATAACAGTATGACTTATGAAAAGTTCTAAACTTTAAGTGCTAAACAAAATTTAACAGTAAATTGTATATCAAATGCTGTTTATTGCAGTTTAAATTATTCATCATTGTATAGTTGCTACTGGCTTTTTTTGCTGAACGAGAACTAATCAACCTTTTAGGGTTCTTTTGTTCATTCCATAATAATTAACAGAATGTTAATGCGACATATTTATCCAAAAAATCTTTTTTAATTTTACATTTACATTTGAATAGACTGTCTGTAAATATGTATTTCTTGAATAATTTTCTATGATTCTTTGTTCTCACCTTTTTCTATCTAACTGGATTATACTGTAAGCGATGTGTGCAAATTATTACCATCTATGAAGTTCTTTGTAAATGTGAATGGAGAATAAATAGATCAATAAATATGCAAATCGGTTTCCTAGAGGAAAGCAAACACTCAGGCATTTCAGGCATTTTATGCAGATCTTTACTCAGTGAAAAACTTTGACAGAGCCAGTTTGTTAATCCAACGCCTCCAGTGAAAGGATTAGAAATTTATCATGGCCTTAAGATTTAATACAGCTAATGTGAATGACACACAGCCAGCCAGTTACTCTGCGGCACCCACTTATATCGCCCTGTCACATGCTGTTCATACTTTAATTGAACACACTCAACGAAATGCAAATTGGCAAGAATGATCTCGCAAAATCTTACGGATTTATAGCTTAAAGGCCACCTTTCAAAGAAGTGTTTCGGTTAACATAAACCAAATTAATGGATTGGTGAGGCACTCTACATTTAAAATAACTAAATACTGTTTAGACTAAAGAGCTCCACATGAACGAAATGGTCTGATGTGCGCAACAGCTATTGCATTAATCTTTGAAAAGTAATCAGTGTGGAGCACATAATTAATGACAGATTGGTAAACAGAAACTTTGCTTGGGATCTCGCTTCAAGAGGACCTATCTGCTTCATGTGTGTGAAAACACGTCTATGAACATTGGCATGTACTGATTGCATCCAGCTGCAGCTGATCACTGTGTCAGTATAAACAGGCAGCGGAAGCATGCATCATTAGCTTTTCGCTTCGGAGCCGAGCCTCTAATGACATTCTGCTCCTACCTTTCAGCAAGACATGACTGGTGGCACGGCGCTTCAGTGGCAGTGGTTTCTTCCAGCTCGGAGTGGTTTCTGCAGCAGGCTGCACTATCCCCCTGCTATCCCCTAGCACAATTAAAAGAGCAATTTTCTTTAAAAGAGCTTTTCTTTAAAAACCGTGTCCTTTTAAGGATGTCATACAACCCGGGCGTTCTGGATGCGGTCAGTTCCTGGCACTGGGTGACGGTCACAAGCATTGCCTCACATGCCTGGGCTTAAAGCACGCTGAGTCAGCGTTTGTGGATGAGTCATGTTCCTGTTGTGCAAGCATGATCATTGCGGAGCTGTGCCGTTCCATGGCCACGATCTAGGGCTCGCTCCAGTGAAAGCTGGCCGAGCGCTACTTCCAGTAGTGGGCGGACTGTTTAACGGTGAGGAATTTCTCTTCGAGGGCTCCTCCTTCCACTGGAGCTGTCAAGGGGGCAGTCTGGTCTGCTGCTCCGCTCATGTGCAGCCAACACAGCAGACTCTATCTAGGCAGCACCAGGAAGTGGCCACAGGGCAGCCGTCCTGCCAATCTAGGCCCCCACCAAACCTGGTGGCAAGCAAAGTAGCAAGCAGCCGAGGACCGGCGCCCCAGGGAAGCAGAGAACTGTTCTTCAGGACATGGTAATAAAAACACACTCCTTACCCCGGAGGAGGGCCGGGCGGAGAATCATGTCACTGGCCTTCCGGGGGCCAAAATCTCAAGTTCACTGTTCCC
Source organism: Enteromius afrohamiltoni (assembly GCA_034779775.1). Classification (NCBI taxonomy): domain Eukaryota; kingdom Metazoa; phylum Chordata; class Actinopteri; order Cypriniformes; family Cyprinidae; genus Enteromius; species Enteromius afrohamiltoni. The sequence continues at coordinate 12,845,631 of JAUYWG010000053.1, forward strand.
TGGGTCCACCGAGGGGACGAGGCATTGTGGACGGGTCAGTTTGTATCACACTCACTCTCATCTCATTACAGGCAGCAGTGTGGAGACTGGGAGGATGAACCTACCTACCTTCTGCTGGGACGCAGGTAAGAGTTACACACACTCAGACCCCGTTCTGCACCGGCTGCAAGATGCCCGAGCCGGGTTCCAACGTTCCTTCTTGCTGCCCAGCTTCTGACACGTCGGAGATCCCACTGGTGCCACTAGTTACGTTTCTGGAAGCTTGAATGGAGCTTCCCAGGCTGTCTCGTTGGCTCCTCCAGACCATTCTACTCACCTATGGGATTCAGTTTGCATGATCGTACAGGGATTCGCATGCTCAACTACCTAGACGACTGGCTCATTCTAGCTCAGGCTCAGTTGTGAGAAAGCAGGGACTTGGTGTTACGACACCTCAGCCTGTTGGGTCTTCAGGTCAACTGAGATAAGAGCAAACTCTGTTCCACACAGAGGATCTCTTTTCTCGTTATGGAGTCAGAAGCATTTGAGGTCGCTTCACACCATTCACATTTCAGGCTCGTGCAACCGTGGTGTGTTGGTGTGTTTTCATACATGCAAAGCAGATTGATTCTCCGAAGCAAGATCCCAATTCGTCAGTCATATCCGACATGACGTTTCTGTTCACTTCATCAGGGAACGAGGGATACATATGTAACAGAGACGATCTTCATGGCTTATAAAATATAAAAAATCTTTCATTTTACTTACAGCATATTAATCCCTCATCTTCCCCTTGTGGACAGTCAGTATGAAAATCACACACTCTTCGCTTCTCAATGCAGCCTCCAGAATGACAGTGAAGTGATGAGTATTTCTCACAGTCCGAACCCAAATCCAAATAATCTCCTCCTGTAGAAAACCATGAAGATTTTGTTCAAAACTGCCACATAAGTTTAGAAGAATAATATTTATGTAAAATATTAAATGCTGTCAAACGATTAATCGCTTCCAAAAGTTTTTGTCTACGTAATATATGTGTACTTTGCATATTTATTATGTATATAGAAATAAACTCACACGTATATATTTATAGAATTTTTTTTTAAATATATATTAAATATATTTACTAGATACTAAGTATAAGATACTAATTTTTGCAAGTATAACTGTAAATACATGTACATATTAATGTGTGTATATTTATATATGCGTGGGTGACGTATCATTGTGTCATATGGTGTGACAGAAACACAACACAGGACACATTCCAGTTTTTATTTGTCAACTACCCAAATACATAATACCCACACATATACACAAAAATAGTGATAAAGTAAAAATGCTCTTTGGATGCAATACATACAACACATTTGAGTAAGATAATACTTAGAACAATTAATAAGTCGTTACCCATGACACAATCCTTCAACTCAAGTAAATCAAATGCCAGAAATCCAACTTCATGGCTGCTACAGGAAGAATATTGCACCGTCACATGGAAAGGCTCATCTAACTGGCCAATAACAGCCTCCAAAACTTCCCACTGTGGCCTGGGACACACAAAAAGTAATGTTTTTAACAATCATTTTAGATCAGTCCAAAGGATGCAAAACATAATGGACACACAAGGTTGAAATCATCTGCATATCTGCCCAAAAAAATATGTTCAGAAGCATATACTACAATATAGCACATAATTGGTCTATATATCACAGTATCTCAAGGTCACAACACCATGCTAACCTTTTTCCCCCAAATATTCATAAAAAAGGAAACACTTTGATTTTTTCTTTGAAAATTATTTAATGGGAACGTCAGGAAAATGTTCTTGAGAAATATTGTAAGAATATTGTAACTCGGGTTAGAAATTAACCTAATTAACATGAACCTAATAGTAAACCGTTTTAACTAGTGTATCTAAAATTCTTGAGTTTAATTATTGCAGTTTGTCTTTGTTTCATTCTTCACATATACAGAAGAGTATACAAACCTCAGATCAGTTTAGTAGTGTCTACATATTGAGCTAAATAACCACGAGAGAACAGCTAGCTTCGTGGAACTCATAAAGAATTCATGTCATAAAGAATTCCATACATGAATCTCTCAGCTACATGTTAGAGTGCTTCATTAGCTGTACAGGAGTTTAAGTACAGTGGAAAGCTAATGCATTCTGTACTAAACATAGATCTTTGAGTTGGTTGGTATTATTAAGTATTTGCCTGATTTGTATAATACACCACACTCCATGGCGTAACCTCTATTAGGCTCAGATCCATACTGCCAAATGCAGAAAGTAAAAGTATATTAGCTACGTCATGATCGTACAGGCTTGTTCCAAATTGCATTGCATCACCATCTATTCCTAGCTCTCTGTCAGAACCAATTATGCCTAAAGAAACATCAGGTCCTACTTTTAGAAACTAAATGCTTTCATTCATCTTCTGTGTGATGTGCCCAGAATAAGAAAATCAATACCAACTACATATCCATAACAAAAGTCTTTTGGTTGGCATTCGTTTCTTGTGGGTACAGAATGCTGCTTTATACTATTCTGTGTAAAGTAAAGTGCACGTGTCATTGCTCTTTTATTTACTTTCAGACTATGTTCTCATTTTATGATCTGTCAATCAGATTTTTCATGACATCACCATTATACTTTACAGTATATATTGATATTGTTGGGATTTACATTCTCCATTAAAACAAAAGCATCCATTACTGCTTTTGGAAAATAACTTTGTAAAATCCAAATAAGCATTACCGATGGAAAAGGCTTATTAAACATTTTTTCATACTTGTTCAGTAAACTACAAACAATTTTCATGCATGCAACTTTCCTTAAGACAGTTATCATTTGAAAGTTACCTTTATTTATTTATTTTCTTGTATTCAGCAAGGATAGGATGCATTAAATCGAGAGACAGTATAGACATCATTACCAAAAAAATATCTATTTCAAAGAAATAAATTCCATCTTAAAATGTATTAAGGCGAGACACTGCAGTTGAACAGGGTAAACTTACTTACCTAGTTGATTGAAAAAAAAAAAATTACAAGTTTTCCGAAATATTAAGTTTAAATATGCAAATTAGGCATTATTTAATTAAATATGCTCTGCATACATTTCTAGAACAAACACTGGATGTTTCAAAATTCTTATTTAAATATTTTTGACATATTAGAGTCAAACATTTTTAATTGGGATATCTCATTTAGTCGCTCCTTAATTTAGAAACAGACAGAAAACAATACATTTCAACAGTTTTTGGGGGGAATAAGATGTTGTATATTATCAAGCAAATTATATACGAACAAATCCCTCTGTAAAAACCATCAGGATATAGACAGGGATAAAAATGTAAAGTTTTGTGTGTGTAAGTTCTACTGAAGTGGAGATATATGGCTCAGTGTAGGAGAAAAACTCATTATGAGAAAACAGCCTTTAAAAATAAATCTGAAAATATAATTGAAATCTATTGATACAAATGGAGTGCTATAAAATAAATGAACAATGTTTTTTAGATGTTTTCTTTGTACTAGTCTGAAAAAATACTTAATAAAAAAAGCCCATATTCTCAGATATCACAGGTGCTTGACAAAACAGGGTTTTGCCCAAAATAAAAATGTAAATTTTTCTAAATTGTAATAATATTTCATAATATTACTGTTTTTGATTATATAAATTCAGCCTTGATGAGAAGATGAACCAAACTTGCGGATCACTCTCATTTCTGTCATTTTCTAATTGTTTAAATGTTGAGGCCATTCAATGAATATTTAATTGAATACTAAAACTGTCGTACCTGCCAGTTCTTTGTTCTGTGACTGTAAGAGCTACTGGTTTGATGAAGGAGTGGTCGGTGTCTTTCACAAAGGCAGATATGTTTCCTGTATGTGGCTCTGGTTGGAAGCGAGCGAGACGAAGACGACACAGTGGTCCGCTGCTGAGCACTACAGGACTGGTCAGGTGGAAACTACATCTGCCAGCAGCGAAATGAGTTGAGGAGGGCTTTAGTAACAGAAAATGACCTGTTGAGAGACAGAAAGCTCTTTATCCAGATAACTGATCATTAAAAAACATGGTCTGCCGCTTATTGTCTGCATTGAGTGTCAAAATATAATGAAGTTATAATCAATACCTTCTGATTTTCCAGTGGAATAGTCTTTGATTGGCTGGACTCCCCATCTATTGGATCTGTGTTGCTGTGGTGATATGACATACCAGTCCACTCCAGCGCTGTGGTTGGATAATGTCCACGAACATGGAGATTCAAAATCACAGAAGGAAACTGCAGAAGGATGAAGTATATTAGGAAGGACTCGCAGTTGCAAAATAATGACTTTAAATAAAACGGAATAAGACTATACAGAAACATAAAACATTTTATCATAAGTATCTGTAAAGTATGGACATCCTATATATAATAAATTTGATGATAGGCTAGAAAGAAAATCATTTTTACAAAATTATCTACCATATTAGCAATTTATTCATGGTTCTCTGACAATGTTTATGGTCACATGACATGCACGTAAGCAAATAAAATATTTCATTTTTCAGTAACTTTTGTTTATTCAGTTATTTTTACCTTTATTTGATTTAACATTTCTTATGATTTTATTAATTATTAGTTTTTTTATGCTTTTTATTATGTAATTTAGTTTGGAATCAGTAATGAATTGCAATTTGTAAGTAATGTATCCAGCTCTATTGGCTATACTATGCTCTTATAAAGTATGTATGCGATATATATATATATATATATTTAAATACACGTATTAATCGTTAAAATTAATGAATATAAAATAATGCTTCACAATAACACAGGAAATCGTTCTAACATGCTGTTTTGGGGCTGATTTATAGTAGTTTTTTTATTTTTATGATAAATACTGGAAACGATTGTTCTACTTAGTATTTTTGTTGAAACTGTGACGATTCTTTGTTTAATCCAAAGTTCAAATGAACAGTAAAATTAGAAATATTGTTACTCTCAACCTTAGACCCATTTATTGTGTCCTTGCTAAATAAAAGTAGTAATAATATATGTAATTAATCATTGACGTGTGTTATTCCGCTTATACCTCAAGATGTCGATCAGGTGATACATTTCAAAGTATTTGACCGGTTTTTATACTTATAACACTATTGTGAGTAGGATTATTTCTTCCACATCTCATCCAATGCCTCCTTTGTTAATTCCCAAAACACATTTTAGACCTAGTAACGGAGCCGTTGATAACAGTTATGACTTTGTGTGTGTGTCAGAGAGAGAGAGAGAAAGAGAATGTTACCCAGTCTGTGTTGGGCAAAAACAGTGAAACTTTAAGTTTATTTTCTTAACTAACAGCGTCACTGTTACCTCGCTTGTGAGAGGTCAAGTTGATGTTACGTATAAAGTCATTAAAGTAACGTTAGCGCTAATAACATTAAAGTGTATGTTAATGTGTGTGCGTCTCTGAGGGAGGGAGAGATGTTTGCGGTACATAATAAAATTAAATATGGAAATGCGTATCATGTTGATTATTATATTTATTTGTTTGGCAAGCGTCATTGTGGGCTTTGGTTGTTTTGCTGAAAAAAAAGAAACCATTTGGCGAAATGATATGGAACTGTGATGCGGTCAAAGAGATGCCTTGGAACTACGTTCCCCATGCGGTTCGTTGAAAATAATTGCACACCATAGAAAGTTCATCAGCCAATCAGATTCAAGCATTCAACGGCCCCATAGCATAAATGTCTACAACAAATTCCCTAAAACTGCCCTTATAAACATTATCTGTCAGTAATTAAAATGTGAAAGAAAAAACAACCTTGTTTGTAAACAGTTTCAGAAGGAAATTGGGTTCAGTGGTAAGATCACACTGGAATGGCCTCAAGAGAAAGTAATTAGACTGTTTTTTACTCCCTGGTCCTTTAAAGTAGGTCCAAAAATGCAAAACCTTATAATAAAATTAAATAATAAGGACAAGGGTATGTCATTTTGGACAAGAGAGGGAATATCTTGAGGGCTTTCTGTTTGTCATCAGACATTCCAGTGGAAAAGCACAGACAAGTTGTCTTTGGAATCATGTAAGGCTATTGATGAAGAAATACCACAACGAGAGAAACCACAAAAAGCCCCTCTGACATTCGAGCGAAACATCCCAACGGGAAGTGCCCTGGGTGGAATACTTAACCAGATCAATGTTTCTTCTCTGCTTAGTGTGGTGACGGAAATGACAAACTTTATTTAGGAAAAAAATACAGTAAAACAAAATAGAAGAAAACAACTGCAAAACAACTGCTGAAGGAATAAATAACCAGTGATTTACACTCACTGTCTTCTACTGGACTGGAGTTGAGAGGATTTGGATGCAGTGCATCTTCTACTGCTTTTTCCAACAGAGCACAACTGCTCCTGACAACTGAGGAAAGACAAGAAGAATTAAGGTCAAACACAACATCAGAGAAAGTCCTTGATCTTTTATGACATGATTTAATAAATAATAGGACCGGTCAGATTTAAGAACACAGACTTCAAATGAAGCCCCTTTAGATGAAAGAACCAACATCTTTGATTGAAGATCATTGAGTTTTGGATTGATTATACCTACGCTAGTAGCCCAAGAAGACCCAGGAAGCTTTATGATGGTTTATGATGATCTGCTGGTTTTGCCTACAGGCATCATTATGCATATTTCTTGTCTTTTACCATTGAAGCATTTATTAAGAACAGCTGGATACAGTATGTACATACTTACATGTGAAATAATTTAAATAAAACATCAAATTAAACATTTTAGCAATACACATTAATATTAAATGCTTTTTTCACATTTCCTCTTTATCCTCTAAATTATATAAAGCTTCTTATTTTGCATAGGACACAGAGGAAAAAACATCTGCCGTCTTTAGTGTCTAAAGTTTGCCTCAGAGCTGTTTCTTTCTGGATAAGCAATGGATTGTGACTGACTAAGACAGGCCACATTTCAAGTTATGTCATTATAACAACACTTTAAAAGAAAAAAAATAAAATGTTTTTCTTGAAGATAGTAGCACATTCTGGGGAGGAGGGTGGGGTTATTTTCCATGTACAAGCATAAAGATGGTCAGCATTGTTTTATTTCAAGTTCTAGAGGGGCTGCTATAGCAAAACAACAACAAGAAAAGGGAATCTCAGCCCGTTCCATTATTAAAACATAAAAATATTAATATTAAAGTTCATTATCACAGCAATGGCCCATTACAGAGTGCCAAAATCAGCTCTGTAATGAATATGCTTTGCCAATTATGACCCTCACTTACACAATCACTAGTGTATTCTATTCCAGTCATGTCCGACCTAAACCAGATCTGTTTGATGGGTTTCAAAATGAACTCCTGCTTCCACTGAAATATTCCCTTGATTTCAGAGGTGTCAACTGTATAGAGTTAACAAGAAAAGCTTCTTACAGAATGGTAATGGAGATAGAAAGCCATGGATTTACAATAACATATAACTGACTTTAATGTTTAGGTTCTTAGATAAACCACATACTGCACAATCATCCTTTTTATGAAATGTATGATATTAATAAGAGGATATGTTTGTCATATCAGAGAAATATAAGTATCTTTCAAGAAACATCAGTCATCTTTTGAACAGCTGAGGCACTTAAGTTTATAGCAGGCCCTGGGAAATTGAAATACTATAAACATACATTTGGAGCATGTGAAAAATATTCCTAAGGCCAATAAAATGGCAAGTTATTCATACAAAAAGCTAATTCCTTGACCAATCAATGGTCATGGTACATTCTGCACAAGAGCAAAACACTTACAAAAACAGTGCCATTCTAAATCAAACCGATGATGTTATAACTGATGACATGAGTGACACAATGGCTTCCTTTTCATCTGAAAGTCTCAAGTAGGGAAATAAATAGCCAGTGGAAGATGCTTAAAAAGTCAATAAGGCAACTGCAAGTGTGTGTGTGTGTGTGTGTGTGTGTGTGTGTGTGTAAGGAATCAAATGGGCATAAGTTCAAGATGCACAAATACTCAATCACAGTCATATAGCCAATGGGGAATTTGTCATGTGATACAATCATGTGATTTACTGCTAAATGTACAAACAGACTCTTGCTGCCAAAAGGATCATCATGGGCAAGTTAGCAACATTTCAAGCCTCATAAAATTAACTGCAAATGAACATCCTATTTCCAGTAAATGGCACAAAAAAGGGTCTATATTCACCAGATGAATTAGTCACACTCTCAGAAATAAACTAAATATAAGTAGAGGCTATGCAAATCGAATAAATCCAAGAAATCCCTAAATACTTCAAACTTAACTTAGAATTAGTCAACAAATATAGATTAATAAAGACTGATTGCGCTGCAAGTTACAGTAGGGCTCTATATGTTCAAAGTACTGTATAACAAGAAGTTCAGATGAAGAAATATTCGCTAGATTTGTCAAGTTCTACCATGTTAGTGATACTGAATCTTTGAAGGACATTATAGTGTTGAGTTCAAACACAACTGTCAAGAACAACTGGACTACTTCATAAGACTCATACTTTAAAGTTTTCACTACAAAAAAAAGTATTGAACATTTGTATTAATGTCTACAGTAGGCCTACTTTACTGAACATTCAATAGTTGGTTTTGTTGTTACACAACATACAAGTTGCTACAATATAACTCTATAATAATAAATAATAAATAATAATTCTGAAAAAGTCAGACTTAAGTCAGCCATAACACACAAGGTTAAAGTTAGGTTTCTGTCAGCAGTTTTCAGTGCACCTTCGGCACTAGTCAAACTAGGCTTTTCGTCTGATTGAAACTGTGATCACTCTGATTGACCGTTCAGCTCAGTAAACCAGTGCACACAAAAAAGTCAAAAACACACATGGAAGGCCATTCTATTTTTACATCAGCTATCCTATGTATATTGTCATTATACCTGCTCACTACAGTTCCTCTACGCTATATATGGATTGTGCTGATAGTCAAAGGATTGGCTCTGTGAGATGAATTTCCATCCAGTTTGTTTGATTTATTGAAGTATGAATATGAAATAACAAATATCTGCACTACTGTGAGGAGCCAATAAACCACAAACCATTTTTCATGCTGGTTTTTCAGTGAAGGATAACACAGAGCCATGGAAATCCCCAGACTAAGGAATCTCTCATGTGCAATTCTAAACACATTTCTAATAGTTCAAGATTTTAATAGTAACCTCAAGTTAACCTGTTTTTATCAAGGGGGTCCATGCATCAGCAGGAGCAACTTATTTGCACTTATTTCGCTCTTCCAAGAGAGCCCTCTGTGTTTGATTTGCATGTGGGACAGTCCTCTGATTCATATCCAAGTGGTGAAGCATGGCATCTGGCCCACCTGTTCCGCCCAGTTTAGGGCAAAAAGAGGAACATCTGACAGCTGGGCTTCATTAAGCACACACTCTCAGAAGAGTGCTGTCACTCCTCACCAACATGATACACACCACAGCATGCCCAGCTGACTCATCTGCTGAGAGAGTGCCCAAGTCTGCCCAAGCCTTATCCTACACTTTCTTCCTCTGAGAGGATAATGTCGACTCTTAATGCTCTTTATTTCAGCTTAGAGGCACACAGGCAATCCTCAACACTAATGTCTGATGCTGTGGAGGAGCTGAGACATTCAATGATTCAGTGTGGGTTTAAAGGGATCCCACATTTTCAGATCTTGATATTATGTATCTAGGAGTTAGATTATGAAGCAAGTTTGTAATAATTATAATTTTTAATTATCATTTTTCTTCCTTATTGTCACTTTTTGTCAAAACAACTTGTTGTCTGCCTGCTATATTTATTGGTATATCAGCAGACAAGCTGAGAATACTGAAGAATAGAGTCAGTTGTTTAATACATTCTTGTTACATTGTTTAGGCATGTCATTAAAAATAGATTGATACTGAAAATGTAAAGGGGTATGAGTTTTTGGTGCAGAGGATAGAATAACTTGATTTGCATGTTAAAGGGTATGTAGAGAAAAAAATATCAAATCTTAGCATTTACAAAGGGTGGAAAATAAAAATTAATATATTAAACTTATGATAGGAAACATAGCTACATGTTAACATTGGTTTAACTAAAACCAAATGGGTTTCTGTCTATGTAGTGTGCTTCAAATCAGTCTTTTTTTTTTTAAATCTGCTTGAAAAATCTCCAAAGCAACTCATGATCAACTGAGGACCAGCTTAAACCAACAAAAACCAGCCAGCCCAGTCTTATGAAAGTACGTATAAATAGTACACCAAATAAAACTGAAAATGGTATTTCATCATGGTATTTTTAAAAAAATACGGATTTTGGCGTATACATGACACGCATGTGTTTGGCGGTGTATAATATGCCATTTTTGCGTGCATATGATACATAATTTATTGCCGTATAATACAGTTTTCGAATACATATGATATGCATCTACACCAAAACCTAATCCTACCTATCACGTAGCATAAACACGGCAAAGTCCATTTTTACATATCTGTACCAAGAGTTTTCATTTTTATGCTGTGTACTATTTATACATTCATGAGATCATGTAGAACCAGCTTTCATGCTTCAAAACATACCTAACCAGAAAACCCAGGTTTTTTTTCAACAGGGGAAGCAATAAACATCTTTTTCGAAACATAACAACAATATAACTGCAGTAGCTTGTGCAAATGAGCAAATATGTGTTTCATAAACAAAGTTCAGAATGAAATTTGCAAACAAAAAGCCTGAAGAAGAGACATATGTAGGCTAATAATGAATAGCAGCGACCGCCTGTCTCAACTTTCACAAGCCACTATTTCAACACTAAACCAGGCTTGTCAGCACATATTTTCACCATAAATGTAGCTTAATTGTAGTACTTAGCGAAGATCACAGAACATGCTTTTGGGTTTGTCTGGGACTTTGAGTCAGTGTTGAGTGCATAGAAAGATGTGTTGCTGTTTAAATGAGTAGAAAAGACACAAATTCAACTCATTGGGGGGAAAATTGATCTTTTTGGCACACCAAGACCCTTCTGATCAATTTTTGATTTGAAACTCAAAACCCTAAATATGGCAGCATTTATATTTTGACATATTATTACAATCAATTGTTTTCTATTTTGGTAAATTTAGTAACAGTTTGTTATTATTAATTTATTATTTACATTGGAAGTGCTTAATTTCCAGCAGCAATTACTCATGGACTTTCAGAAATCATTCTAATGTGCTGACTTGTTGCTCAGTTTATTATTATTATAAATGTTAAAAGCCCAAATGAACTCTCCATTCACCTCTGCAAACAATATGAAAACTTATGACTTTTAGTCACAGATTTTGTTTTGTTCTGCATCCTAAAAGGAAATTAGCTGATAAAGATGTGCATTATGTTTAAACTAACCCCTACAATGAAGAGCATTTGATCATTAACAAAAATATGGACAGCTGTAATAAAGAATGAAGACTGAGAGTATGCTAGCCCACTTATCTGAGCCCCCATTCATAAGAGGCAAATCAGGCTTTTGGTATAATTGAATTTTTCTTGTAATTGGTTGCAGCTAGGGTCAAATTATTAGATGTAAGGCGTTTAAAGATATATTTCATAGTAGGGGGAAAAAACATTTTACCCATGTTTAAACCCTCAGCATGCACTTCCTGTCTGTACAGTTCTATTACGCAGGGGACACTGATAAAAAGCAAGATGTTACTCTGCATCCATTCTTTTGGTGCCTTCATGTTGCACAGGTCTTTACAGATTTATCAGCAGAGCATGAAATGTGATAACTCAGTGAAATAAGACACAAAAGATCATTGTGGGCTTTGCAAAGACAGGCAAGCACAGCAGGAGTTAGTATGAATGCTGCGGCTCACCAAATGTTAAAAGTGAACAAATTCAAGAGAGAAAAGATCAAACTGAGTTCTACTAAGAATCTTTAGAAAAAGAAAGTCATTTTCTGTCTGTGAACCTGAAGACATAATGAGAAAAAACAAGACATTCTGACACAGATGCTAAAAAACTGAATGCAGCATTCATTCTGTTTTTTTAAATAATTCAGTTCAGGCCTACATCATCTATCATGGGATTCAGCTCTGCTTGGACTAAAATCAATTAGAAGATTAAAAAAATGGCGGGACTAAACACACATGAGAGCAGTTGTGTCCCTTCGCTTTGGAGAGAATCTGTTTTCATTCAGTCTTTTGTCCTGTTGCCAGATTACTGCAGAAAAATCACTCTGGAATATATAAGGGAAGATCCATCAAAGCTAAATGTTTCAAGCCTTTTTTTTTGACTGAATGAATTGTTTGTTATTGCAAGGAGCATATAGATAGCACATTAACATGGTAGCAAGAAAGAAATTGATCACAGTGTGTTTACAGAAATGGATGCATTAAACTAATCAAAAGTTACAGTAAGACATTATAATATTGCAAAAAAATTAAAACCAGTGTTGTTAATTTAAACTAGCCAGTTTTATGACAAAACTATTTGAATGATGTACATTTGAATTATTTACAAGTGTTATTTAACAAAACTGAATATTATATGGGGTTTAAAACATTTTGAATCATAATTCAACTTGAACATTTAACATTTGAAATTGAACACAAATGATTTTTAAGGCAGAGTTTTACAGACATGTGTTTGAAACAACAGATTTTTTGAGTTCTGAATTCTGGGACTGCCAATATTCAGTTTTTAAAAATACAGCTTCAAGATTTCAAGATGAAGAAGAAATTCAGTGCCGTGAGATGGTCGTGCTCTCTTTCCTCTTCGAGAGGATTGCACTTCCCATGAATTGTGTGCGCGTGCGTGTTTGAGGGATGCAGGCAAAGATAACGGTTCACTTTAATATAAGAAAATGATTGAATGATATGATGAAAATTATATCTTTAATGTTTAAAATATTATAATATGTTTATAATATTATAATGTTTAAAATATAATTTTATATTTGTTAATGGTATTATTACTACTATTATATTAATTTGTTGGGGCCATATGTTTTACAAAACATTTTAATGTTTTATTATTTCTTTATCAGTTCTCTTTTGGGCGTTCTTCGTTCTGGTAAAAACACTAATCAAACTGTCAAATGTTACTACATCTGTGTGATTGGCCAAAATGCTTAGTTTGACTTTTCGGAGATCATCTGCTCTTCCCTGTGAATGAACTCTGACCTAGTTTTTGAATTTCTGAATTTTAGAAAACTGAATTTGACGTTCTGAATTTCTTCTTCATCTTGAAATCTTGAAGCTGTATTTTTAAAAACTGAATATTTGCAGTCCCAGAATTCAGAACTAAAAAAATCTGTTGTTTGAAAATACATGTCTGTAAAACTCTGCCTTAAAAATAATTTGTGTTCAATTTCAAATGTTAAATATTCAAGTTGAATTATGATTTAAAACTGTTTTAAACCCCATATAATATTAAGTTTTGTTAAATAACACTTGTAAATAATTCAAATGTACATCATTCAAATTCAAATAGTTTTATCATAAAACTGGCTCCATAAACTTTCTATTCATCAAAAAATGCAACATGTTTGCACAAAAAATATTAAGCAGTTTTCAACATTAATATTAAGTCTGTGGTCTAGGGTTATAGCTGCTGAAAATTGAGCTTTGCCATCAAAGGAATAAATTACATTTTAAAATTGTAAAAATAAAACTACTATAACAATGTATCACGTCAGGCCTATATCTGGCATAAATAACTGAATACTGCATAAGTTTCTTATGCTCATTACAGCTACATTTATTTGATTAAAAACATAGAACACTTTGATCCTGCAAAATATTATTGCAGTTTTAAATAACTTTTTTCTATTTTAACATACTTAAATTGTACACAAAATATAATGATGCAAAGCTGAATTTTAATCAGCCCCTCACTATAGTCTTCATTTTTTATGGTTCTTCAAAAATATTTTTAATATGCTGATTTATGACTATTTCTATTATGTAAGAGCTGTGCAGCTTAATTAAAACTATGTTTTATTTATTAATTTTATTTTTTAACTTGTGATACTTTTTTTCAGGACACTAATAATAAATCAGCATCTTAAAAAGCTGACAATGATGACTGGATGAAAACTGGAGTAAATTGCATCACATAAATAAACTATATTTTAAAATTCATTAAAATAGAAAACCATTTAC
>JAUYWG010000053.1:12859861-12873062 GCA_034779775.1 Enteromius afrohamiltoni
TCTGCTCTGAATAGTTTCATTTATTTGCCATTTTTATGTTCAATTAAAGTTTATATGTTTGTTTATGTGACGTTTGTGTTACTTCCGACCTCTCCTTTTCCAATTTATAAAAACACTGCAGTTCTTTTCACAACTCTATAAAAAAACCTACCGCTAATTACTTCTGGGACCCTTATCAGATTTAATGCCATTGACAGAACATCACTTGACACAGAATGTTCCTTATAATCCTTCAATCATTAACTACACCACATCTGAGCCGCTGATAACAATCTACACTGCCAGATGTCAAAAACATCAAGTGATTCATGGACTAATCGTATAAGGTTACCATGTGTGGGTCAGGCAAGCCAAAGGGATTTACTGTTCTTTCTGATGTGAAGGATGCATTCAACACATCTTCGCTGAACAGGAGTGATGCAACAACATTTCAGATTCAATTGCTGCTCTTAAGAAGCCATGGGTCTCTAAAACCACCTTAATATTGATTCACTGAAAGTCACAAAAAACCAAATGTCAACAACATGACAAAGTCAAAACGGTCTCCTGACAGTATCAAAGGGAGGAGTTTTCTACATGCACAAGCCCATCTGGACCGTCGCTCCACGGGAATCAAAGTGTTTCATTATTATGTAGTAGGTGTGATAGACATTCAGAGGGAACACAATAATTACAGGCTAATTGTGTGTGGCTGGCCCTCTTGAGACTGTGTAAATGGATCTTGTGTGAATCTTAGGAGTACTTCAAGTATCTGCCACTCACCGTGGGACACTTTGGTGACACGTTACCTTTTTATAGGCACAAACCCCATGTTGCTGTACAGTGAGAACTTAACCATTTAAACCACTGTTTACACCACTATGCAAGACAAAATTAACCATAATACGGAAAATTAACCTTTAAGATGGGGATTTCAGCCTTTGCCATAGCATGATTTTCTTAAATTACAAAAATGTATTCAAATGTGACTTTTGTGCAGTATTGTTACTGTGTTTTTGTTGCTTTTCTCCCCTTACAAAAAGTAACATACATAACTAATTAATAAACATTTTTTTAAGTTTAAGCAAAAAGTTTCACGCCACTGTTGTATTATTTGGCTATATTTTTGTTTATTTATCAATATGGTCAAAAGATAATCAACACAATTTGGGCATGAGCTAGAGACGATAATGATCTCTGACAGCTTAAAATAACTGCGCACCGTTTATGTTGGCAATGAGCATAACTAAGTGTCGTGCCGTGATGCACATTACAACACACTTATTGCGCCTCTTTAATTTTTGATGCTAAAAGCAAACACTTTGATCTGTGTTTAGAGATTCAGACCTGTAATTACAGGACGATAATGCAGCTACCTTGGCTAAGGAAGTCGATTTCACCAAGCACACAGTCATGCTGAGAACCACTTATACGTGCAAGCACCCACTTCTCTTTCACAACTAAAACCTTCTTTAGGTCAAAGTCGACATATTGTCATTTCAGTAATTCACGGTGTGGGAATGATAAAATGCAGTTTCCTCGGAAACCATGGCGCCGACATTGTACTTACAGCATACTTTCAACAAAACAATGCTGAAGTGTTTCACAAATTGTCACCTAAGGCTACTTTGTCACTGTTACTATGGTTTCGTGTGTCAGCGGTGTCTCATATGTCAAATTGCAAACAACAAAAATTAATGATGAAATTGCTCATTCAAAATGTGAGAAACTGATATGGCAAACATGACTGCAGGCTGAGCTGTAATCTCCATCATCGCCAATTCAGGGAGAGCTCACTCAGGAAACTAAACCATAAATACATGAAACATCTCAGCTGAGCTTCCTAAACAGCAGCAGCAAAAAATAAAATAAAATCAATCCAGCCATCAACTGTTTGTAAAACTAGGTTAGTAAAACTAGTCAAAATATCTTTTTGGGTTTGGAACAACTTGAGGGTGAGTAAATTGGATTGGTTACTTATAAATAAGAAACAAAACCGAAAAATAAGCATCCAACAGTCGGTCTAATAAAAGGCTAGATTGTAACAGGTTAGAACAGAGGTAAAGGGAAGTATTTTTTTCAAGTGCCTTGGTTTAAGGTTGTAGAGAGGTTAAGTGTCTGAAATGCACTTTTCTATTAAGGGCCAGTATTTGCCCCCTGGAATTGATTTCCTGGAGAACATATACCTTTCTGCAGGTTTAATAATGGCCTGTATCTGTATTTTCGTTTATGTCAGTTAGAATATTAAAATACTATAGATTGTTACCAATAAAATTTTAGCAACGTCAACAACAGCCATCATTACGCTGCAAAGGTAGAAAAGAAGTTGCATCTGATATGACATTTCCAAATTTTGTTTAAGAGCCATTCACACAGAATCTGTTTGTGTGGTTAAAAAAACAAGACTGTTTTACCAATGTTTTTACTAAGTTTCTGGATCTGGGATCAGTTCTGTTGTATTGCTGTTTATGGAGGGACAGATGGCTTTCTGATATCATCACAAATATGTTAATTTGTGTCCCGTAGAGGAACAGAGGTCTTATGGGTTTGGAACCACATGAGAGTGAGTTTTTGGGTGAACTAACCCTTTAATTAAAGTGCTGGTATACAAATGTAGTAATATAGTTGTCATTTAGGCAGGGACGTCGTAGTTGGGTGAAATAAGTGGGAGTATAACCACTTAAATTACCAAGGTCCCAAG
This sequence comes from Enteromius afrohamiltoni, assembly GCA_034779775.1. Taxonomy (NCBI): domain Eukaryota; kingdom Metazoa; phylum Chordata; class Actinopteri; order Cypriniformes; family Cyprinidae; genus Enteromius; species Enteromius afrohamiltoni. The sequence goes on from JAUYWG010000053.1 coordinate 12,862,542, forward strand.
TTGGGGGGGGGGCCCTGAGGAGTGAAATTTTATTTTCTTTTAAATATAATTTTAAAATCACAAATGTTGTTAACCAATGTAAATGCTATTATTTGGGAGTTGATTGATGCATTAAATGGTGTCGTAGGTAGTTATGAACCTCGAGCTTACTGGGGCCCATGGCCACTGCTTGTGCATAGGGCCCAGAGTTTGGTGCTACGACCCCTGCGTTTAGGTCAATACGTAATCAGAAATGTGAGGGGTGGAGTCCAACATTCTGCTAGTATCCGTTTAAGACGGCCTAATGCATATTTCATGTTGCTTGATCTGGCAAGCTGTAATGTGATTGGCTAGCTTTATGCTAGCTTTGGCTTTTACCAGACTGTCTCCCTTTTTTTATGCCTATTAAATAATCAGAACTTTTGGGTGGATGGAAATTGTGGTTATAAAGTGTCCACACATTCCAATTTTGGGATGTTTTTTTATAAAGTCACAAACCAACACTGCTGCACTGTTATATGAACATCAGAACAAGCCTGAATGTGAAGCATAACTCTACTTATTTTCTAAAGCTGTGACATTCACAATCCCTAGATGGACAAAACCCTCAAAGCTGACTGTAAGCTGACAGGGCAGACTCATAATATATGATATCAGGGAACTGCTTTCTCTCTTTAACATACATCCAAAAAAAAGATCATTTTAGTATTATTCATTTAGTTGTGAGTAGGTGAGTCAGTCAGAAGTTATTTCATTTGGCTTGGAAAAAAACATAAATAGATCAAATCTGAAAAGAGAATAGCTTAACCACTAGAGAAAAAGAAAGGGAATGTAAAAGGCTAGAGGCGTTATTCACCTACATACTTGTACGTGCCTTGAGTTACTTGAAAGGGGGTTTCAGTTTTTCCTCAGACTGACATCTGCGCATTCAATTTGCTAAAAGCTCAGCTCAACAAAGGAGGGAGGAATTACGTACAAATGATTGTAGTGTGTGCCAAAATATTGATAAACACACAAACAAATGCATAAATAAATATGTTATACAGATAACGTATGTACTGAATACTAAATTGCTAGAATTCCGAACACTGCAGAGAAATGACGTACTGTCCAACATGAACTGAAACTGCTCATGTGGGCCACTCTATCCAGATTGCTAATTAAGTGAAGTCTGTTTGCTATTACATAAAAAACGACCTTATAAAAGCAATGCACGTATTATATAAATCATACATACTCTTGCCTTACTACTGTCTAATGGACAACATACACGAGCTGATAATCTGCGATGCTGATGAGCAAATTTGGTCTAAGTAGGACAGATGAGGTACTAATGAGAAGGATTACATTAAATATCACATCTCGTAGACCCAAATCAACAGACACAATAGCATATGCAAAGTCCTATTAAATGCAAATTATGTCCTTCAAAGTATTGGCTGGATGAATGGATTTAACACAAAACACAGGTAGATTAAGGTAGATTTTAAGTTAAACTGGATCTCTATTTTTATAAATGTAGGGTCGGGAAAGATGCCACATGATTTGAATATTAAATTGATTCATTGTTGGCCAGAATGAATAGTTTTATAAATGTCCCACAGTTTGAATTTTGCTGTAGCAGCTGCTAAAAGATAGGTTAACATTGCCCATAAAAGAAATTAAGTGTATCTTTTATTGAGAATGCATTGAGTGGCTTGTGGCAATAAACATACTTAAAAATGTTTTTTTGTGTGTGTGGAATAAACCGTGTGACAACTAGCCCCGGTTTTAATTGTATTTTTTTGTAAGCTTCACATGAAATGCATCATGTTCTGATTCAGACTGAATATTCAAATGGCAGCCTATAAGTGAATTGAAAATAAATAACAAACAATAATCTGAAATATTTTGGAAATCCAACAGCTAAGTTATTTGTTCTTCTATTTAAAGAGAAACTTGTACTACAGAGTTGTAACTCTACAAGAACAGCTGAATCTCCCCATGCCTGCTCAAATCTGAGGACAATTATTTCTTCCCCATATACCCTAACTCTTAGGGTACTTTATTTAATTAGCTTGACAGCACAAATTCAGCCAGCATATTCTGAAGTGTCTAAAGGTTTGGTGCCTCGGAATGAATTCACTTATTTTCAAAGTGATGATGAAATCTGCGCGGTATGCATCTCAGGTCCTTAAAATCATTAGCCTACGTGGAAACCTGCTTACATGTGTTCGTCAATTGTCCCTAATCGACGAGAAATGAATTTCATTTGTAACCATCAAGGTCTTGAAACATTTCCATTAGCGTTGATCGCCAAAAAGCAGCAGCTCAGAATTTGTTGCAGACACTTACCTGTGAAGATGAAAAAAGCAAGTTTTAAAAAAGTTTGTCGAGCAAAATAATCCATGGCTCCTTGAGAAAGGATCCTGGAGATAAAGTACTGTTAGCTTAATCTCTGTCCACTTTTATTCCTGGCCCGGGAAAAACTCAATAATAACAAATAAAGCGTCTTTGCATTACTATCCAATTCCGTCTTTCGTCTCCTGCTTCTCGCGCCTCAGAGCTGCTGTGATTCATTATGATGCTGATGCTGCAGCTCTCTCTCTCTCTCTCTCTGCTACTGTGATGATAAACTGACGCTCGGTCCTAATGCCGGTTAGTCACGGTAGGTCGGTCTCATACGCATCTTTGGGTTAAAGGTGCATTCAGTAATTTTTTGCAAATTACACATTTGTTTTACAAGTCAGGCTTCCCATATAAAGAAATGAGCAGGGCTTTAGTAAACATGTAAACATGAGGTGGGAGCACATATAGGCTGTTGTAGAAAAAGCCAATTCATTTTACTTCCACACTTTCACGAGGGCCGCCATATTGACGTCACATGACTGTTTTTTTTATTTTATTTTAATTAGTCTTAACGTCCTTTCCTAAAGGAGACTAACAAAAATAAATATTTTTTTAGAGCACCAAAAAAGTGCTGTTGCCAGAATTGGGGGTTATTGTGTTTCTCTGTCATGTGATGGAGCATGTGTTGGACATGAGTTTCTAATATTGAGTTTAGTTTCGCCTGTCATCCTCCAGAATAATGATGGGATGTTTGGCATTTAACCTTTCAGGAAATAGTTCACTTCCTGCGGTAGTCTTTCTGCACATAGCTGACTTATCAAAGTCTTTGACTATTATCTCTCAACCAAAACTATTTTTTGTCCAAGTTCTTTGTGTCTTTTTTTATATTTCTTTGTGAAACAGAAGTAAACGTTTTGTAAAAGTAATGCACTAAATATGTGCATTATATCCTCAACTCTCAGACAAAGCAAATATTTATTATTTGATGTATATCATGGAGAAAAATAAACATAAAAGCATGTAAATAAATAATGTATAGTTAAATTATACATAAGTGTACTGCAGCGTTATTCCTAAAATGTTCCATTAGAATTATTACCGATACCATAAATAGTAAGAGAACTTACAGTTAAAAGGTTTTTACTGTAACATTTTTACAGTCTCTTACAGTTAAAATAACAATAATTCTTTACAGTGTAATAACATTAGCACAGCATCATTGCATAAATGAATTAAAATCTTAAATGAAGCCAGAAACAAAGGTTTGTGTGTCCTTTACAATACACAGAGAGGATTGAAAAAGTATGTCTGTCAGCAGTCCAGCCAATGTCTACTGAGATCTGTTTTAAAGTTTGATTGTGTGAATTTTATTGCATTATTCTTTGTAAAACCTTGGCTATTCTTGGAAACCTTTTTCACTTATTCACCTGTCAGTTAGTGGGAAAAATAAACAGAATGATATAATTCCAAGAAAGGACATACTGTAGATGAGGAATAGAAAGACAGCCAACCTAGCATAATAACATGTGATAATAACAATGAGAACATTGTGTTAGCAGGGCCAATGCCAATGGTTATTTGAAAGATGTATATTCATACATGCAACATATTTCAGCATATGTAGACCAAATTAAAAATGTATTAGGCATTCAGAAAATAAGCAGAAATTGAAAGCACAGTGCTTCTTTTAGCACGTTAAACAGCTCACTTAGTACTCCAGTAGCGTGCTTCAGACATATCTATTGTGCACAGTATAATATACGCTGAAAGCACTCAATCACTTGACCCTTCCCAAGCCATTTAGCTGCTTGTTATTTACTGTTCAAGAAGAGATTTTGCAAAGAAAGAAAGAAAAAAAAAACGTTCAGGCTTGTCTTTAAATTATAATGCACAGCTGTTGCAAAAGCATTTTCTAGAAAATGCAAATCGTTTATGCTGTATTTTACATATTTTGACCACAGCAAACCCAACACGTAAGACTCAACTTGAGAATAATGTACCGTTATTATGTGGTGGGCGAGTACGTTTTCCTTTTAGTTTTTTGTGTTGTGTTATTTTATGCCACTGAAATTTTCCAGCAAGATTCAGAGGACAATCAAAGCAGCACACATGCATTCATTTTTTATATCCTTATTTTAACTTTGTACCCTAAAGGGCTTGGCGGTATGAATTTTATGTGATACAGTTTCTTTGTTTGTAATAAGGCTGAATCATCCCTCTCAGGTCAGTTATTAAATTTTATCCTTTCCCAATAATTGTAAAGCCAGCCTCGGGCTGCCATCACAAGAAAAACTCTTCATGAACATCAGTCAACTCAACTGAGATGCCTGAAATGCTTTCATGTCCATGCCATATTTGTTCTGGAGAGCAAAAATGTTTTCTCAGTTGATAAAATAACTTAATAACTGGAATATTTTTTACATGAAGAGGAAGTGCATGCATTGGCATGTGTCTGCTTATATTTCTAAGTTTAACTTCTGCAATATATCTGCTCTCGTAAAGAACAATTTCATTCCTAAGAAGAGAAATATTTATAGAAAACTATATCCTGAAGGAGATTCAGTTCAGTATTACAACAAACTAAACAATCATTTGCCCAATATTGATCCTATATGTAGCAACTATTTAAACAATATTTGAAGCACATAACAGTTTCATTTCTCCGTTACAAAGAAGTGATTGTGAAGTGACTGTCTGTTATTAATGTTATGGAACAAAATGCAAACGTTTCCTCAAGAAGTGTTATACAGATCCTATTCATCATGTCTGTCCTATACAAACTTAGCAGCTCCATTGTAGATGAATCAGTCAGACACTCCTGTCGCAGGTTTCAGAGATTGTCTTTGTCAGTTCAGCTCTTTATGTATAATTTAAAGTTGATCTCATGGGTAGCTGGCTGCAGGTGTGTGTTAACATTTCCTTCATTGACCTTACAAACTTATGCACATGCTTATTCAGCACTTTATAAAGTCAGGTTTTGCAAACTTCACCATATAATGCAGTCAGCACCTTTTAGGGTCATGCACAGTTTTTTTTTATTTCTTTTTTAAGTTCAGTTCACTTACCAAATAATTCTTTTGTAGTACAACATAAATGACAGACAGTCATACCTCGCTCTCTCTCACACATACTGTAACAAATAAACTGTAGTGTGCTTCAGAAATGCTGCTAGAGTAGTTAGGTTAAAAAGCAAACTGCTCATGTTCCCTGACCAATATTGTGCAAACAACTCACACTGTACACACATAATATATATACATGGTCAATACCATTGTAAAATGCAAACAAAAACTCTAATATCCACATCTTTAGATGTGCTGCTAATACATGAAATATAGTTGCTCATAAATACCATGACTGACAATCCAAATCTTACTCATTGTGTACTGAATTAAAATGAACTTTAATAATAAAAATACAACTATTTTAACTAATTTATGATCCTTTTATTGATGTGTGCATTTGCCAATGATGAGAACTCTTTTGGAGTAATAGAGAAGTGAGAAATTAGGTATTAGAGTGAAGCTGGCTCGTGTTTAGACACATAGATTAATAAAATAATTTATGATTAGATGAGCCATGTTGAGTAATAAAGTAATTAAAAACACACCTATGCTCAGACATTTTTAGTAGTACTGCAGTGTTATTGAAAAAAAACAAAAGTTACTGGAATATATTACTTTTTTTTTTATAACTTTTTATGTAAATCATTATAAATAATATAAACATTATTACAATCTGTTGTGAAAAACTGGTAATTGGTCAGTTACACTACCAGTGATTAGAATGCTGGATTCCAAATACCAACCTTATGAAAAGCATTATACAACATGATTATTATGTCAAAATTTGCTCTATTCACAAAATAAAATATGTGGATCACATTCACTTAAATTAAACAATGTTCTGTCCTGTGATTAAAGTGTGGTATATCTACAGATCTATCTATCCATCTACACTGCTCAAAAAATATAGGGGAACACTAAACAATGTTGGGCTGTAATGTTGTAATGTTGGGCCCCACCTGTGGACGTCGGGGCCTCATACCACCCTCATGGAGCAGACACAAGCACATTTGTGGTCTGATGGAAGTCATTTTGCAGGGCTCTGGCAGTGCTCCTCCTGTTCCTCCTTGCACAAAGGCAGAGGTAGCAGCCCTGCTGCTGGGTTGTTGCCCTCCTACGGCCTCCTCCACGTCTCCTGATGTACTGGCCTGTCACCTGGTAGCTCCTCCATGCTTTGGAAACTACGCTGACAGACACAGCAAACCTTTCTTGCCACAGCTCGCATTGATGTGCCATCCTGGATGAGCTGCAGTACCTGAGCCACTTGTGTGGGTTGTAGACTTCGTCTCATGCTACCACTAGAGTGAAAGCACCGCCAGCATTCAAAAGTGACCAAAACATCAGCCAGAAAGCATAGGAACTGACAAGTTATCTGTGGTCACCACCTGCAGAACCACCCCTTTATTTGTCTTGCTAATTGCCTATAATTTCCTCCTGTTGTATGTTCCATTTGAAATTGATTTGTCAGTCAGTGTTGCTTCTAAAGTGGGTAGTTTGATTTCACAGAAGTGCGATTGACTTGGAGTTTATCACTCTTTGTTATATTGTAGTCATTTGCTAAAATCATTTAAGTTCTTTTTTTCCCCTCAATGTACACAACAGCACCCCATATTGACAGAAAAACACAGAATTGTTGACGTTTTTGCAGATTAATTACAAAAGAAAAACTGAAATATCACATGGTCCCAAGTATTCAGACTCTTTGCTGTGACACTCATATATATTTAACGCAGATGCTGTCCATTTCTTCTGATCATCCTTGAGATGGTTCTACACCTTAATTTGAGTCCAGCTGTATTTATACTGATTGGACTTGATTAGAAAAGCCACACACCTGTCAGCTTACAATGCATGTCAGAGCAAACAAGAACCATGAGGTCAAAGGAACTGCCTGAAGGCACAGATCTGGCCAAGGTTACAAAAAAAGAAAGAACCCAAAGATCAGTGTGGCTGAGCTTCAGAGATGCAGTCGGGAGATGGGAGAACATTGTAGAAAGTCAACCATCACTGCAGCCCTCCACCAGTCGGGGCTTTGTGGCAGAGTGGCCATGAAAGCGCAAGACACATGAAAGCCTGCATGGAGTTTGCTAAAAAAACACCTGAAGGACTCCAAGATGGTGAGAAATATGATTCTCTGGTCTGAGACCAAGATAGAACTCTGGCCTCTAAGTGGTATGTATGGAGAAAACCAGGCACTGCTCATCACCTATCCAATACAGTCCCAACAGTGAAGCATAGTGGTGGTAGCATCATGCTGTGGGGTTGTTTTTCAGCTGCAGGGACAGGACCACTGGTTGCAATTGAGGGAAAGATGATTGCGGCCAAGTACAGGGATATCCTGGGCGAAAACCTTCTTTAGTCCTCAGACTGGGCCTAAAGTTTACCTTCCAAGAAGACTGTGACCCTAAGCACACAGCTAAAATAATGAAGGAGTGGCTTCAAAACTGACTGTTTTCGAACGTCCCAGCCAGAGCCCTGACTTGAACCCAATTGAGCATCTCTGCAGAGACCTAAAAATGGATGTCCACCAACGTTCACCATCCAACTTGACAGAACTGAAGAGGATCTGCAAGCCCAAAAATCCAAGTGTGAAAAACTTGTTGCATCTTTCCCAAAAAGAGTAATGGCTGTATTGGGTGCTTTTACTAAAGATTGAGAAAAGGGTCTGAATACTTAGGACCATGTGATATTTCAGTTTTTCTTTTTCAATAAATTTGCAAAATTGTCAACAATTCTGTGTTTTTCTATCAATATGGGGTGCTTTGTGTATATTAAGGGAAAGGATTTAATGAACTTAAATGATTTTAGCAATTGGCTGCAATATAACAAAGAGTGATACATTTAAGGGGGTCTGAATACCTTCCGTACCCACTGTATATTATTTGTTTAATTTCAGCTTGATTGAAAATGTATATTTTAATTTCATGATGGGACTTCTTATTCTCCATTGAGCAGATTTTATTCTTTTCATTCCAGTATCCGTGGTCACTCTTCTTTTGAGTTTGGAGAGCATGCAATTGTCTAGTAAGAACGAGATAGGTTTGCTCATATGGTATGAATGTGGCAATTGGATGCATATAAAATCCTCTAGAAATCATTATCTTGGAGCACTACTTGACCTGAACATTACATCAACATTTAAAGATTGTGTGTAATACCAATATGAATGATTCCTCACAGTCTACTTTTACACTATTAGAGAGAAAAATTACTGGAGTTCAGGAGATCTTATTCCTTTAACAATCCAAAATATGATTAAAAGAAAACAGTTTGAAGTTGCTCCCAAACTATGAATTCCCTTGTCTGAAATCATCCAACAACTCACTTTCAACTTGCATTTGGAATAGGCCGAAGCGCTGGAACAATCAAGCACACATAGCAGGAGGCCGCTTATTACACTGCCTGAACTCTGCACTGAGCCACAGAGCAAATAACCTTTTTAAAAGCATTATCCATTCATATTTTATAGTGTCATCTGATCTTAATAGAAAGTACAAGTTAAATTAACCCACCCAGTGTTGAAAATCCTTTACCTAATTTGGTGTTTCCAGGTCAAACATAAAACTTGTAAGCTATTGTTAAATATTCAAGCTTCCCATTCTGCTATATTATCACCAAATCTGGGTTTCAATCTTATGTACTTCAGTGTGTGTGTGAATAAAATATTATTTGTGGGTAAATTAACATTAACTAGCATGAGGATTAAAAAAAAGTGTGTTCATATTTTTGTAGACACATACCCATAGGTGCATATTTAAAACTATATGAATAAAAATAATGCAATATAACGGTGAATTACTTTAAGAGACAAGTATCTTTTTTCCGAGCAACACTGAGGAAAAATAGAACAGCAAGTCCTCCATTCAAGCAGTTTATAAAAAAATGCATTTTTGCCATTGTTAAATATTCAAGTGCTATACTTTACAATGGTGAGAAATGGTGTCAGAAACACTTGTATTTGAACAGGCTGTACAAGAGCTATTCATTTGCATTAAGACAGAAATGCCCTTGTTTGTTTATATAAATGTTATGAATTTATTCTGTTATACGGTTGATTTAAGCTTTGAAGAAACCATGCAGAAAAAGGTATATTTTCCATTTTGATATAAATATCACAATTTATAATGTTATCTCATGGACAGCAATTGAATGAATGCACATTTTGCAATACATTTTTCCCTTGAGTAAAAGACCTGGTAACGGTCCACACAACATCATGCTTATCTTTAGATTTGTCATGATATCAGTCAGTCTGGAATCGATAGAAACTAATTTCCCATCCCCCAAATCTTTTGGATATAAACTTATTAAATATATAGCTCTGTACTCCAGCAGCATTTTAATAAATGTCACAGGAAATGTTTCTATGTGGAATGGTTTTACTGATATATAACTACTGTCAGATCTCAGATCAGATCTCTTTCAATTTAAAAAAAAAAAAGTTTAGAGACATACTAGGACAGATTGATAATGCTATAAAGTAGACGAATAGTATAGACGAGACTCTTTATACTGCAGGTTCCATTCAACATTGTCCTCGGTTAACAGATACAGTTCAGGTTTTCCATCTCTTTCCATCTTTTAAACTAAGTTGGACATGTGCATCAATAATAGGTAATTAGCGGTTAGGGCCATGCTGTGCAGTGCAATGACCCATTAAAATCTGTTAAATGGGAAAAACATCAATTGAGCTTTAACCAGTATAATGCTTCATTATTGTGATGTGCATCTGTACAACCAATTAATGTGAAGATTCAACAAGAAGTTAAAAGTTTTTCACTCACTTAGTATTCTTCATCAGTATTAAACCTTTTGTACATCAGACATTAATTTAGAAGGATTACACATACTGTAAATATAGTGAGGTTCAATAGGGTCACATCTGATATTTAAATTTAAACCTAATTCCGTACTTTGCTTCAGATACGTAACATTCTCTGCTATTTCTGTGTTACTAATAAAATAATCAGGTTTGTGATTGATCTAATGCTGGGATATCATGGATCATGAGGTTTTAGTTTTTCAGTAATGAAATTTGTTCATTTTTCAATACTTTTGTGACATTTTGTGAAAAGGTTATATACAAACATATTTATATATACATATATATATATATATATATATATATATATATATATATATATATATA
>JAUYWG010000053.1:12873755-12883984 GCA_034779775.1 Enteromius afrohamiltoni
CAAAATCACAGGGTGATCAAATACTTATTGACTTCACTGTATATATATATATATATATATATATATATATATATATGCAATTAAACTGCACTTTATGACGAAAAGGTTGCCAACCCCTGTATTGAAGTTAAGATGTAACTGTGTATTCCCACACCTTAATACTCTCATATATTGAAAACAATGTGAAATGAGTCTTCTGAGTTGGCCTATAAACTGACATCATGACTGAACAGCTCCAAAATCCTATTTATTTATTCGGCCTGTGTAAACTAAATTCATATGGAGCTGCTTTCAATAATACCAATCAGCAGAACACTGGCTTCCTTTTTGACAGGTTCACGTATTATCAAGGATTATTAACAGAGTTAATTGATTCAGCATGCGTTAAAATTTTAAAACTGAAAGTTATCAAACAGCCCCTTGAATTTAGACTTATGGAAATAATTAGTTTGTGATATAATAATTACACTTGGTCCAGCAGTTTTGTTTTGTTTTTGTACTGAAGATCTCAGATGTCTGAAGTTAATTTAAAAACTTTTGTTTATTCTTGTGGCTGAATATTCAAAATCTACTACAACAGGGTGAGGTAAAATTGATCCGAGAGGTAAAAAAAATAACAGTGCTGCTTACATTCCCAAAAATATGAATTACTGATATCTGAAACCCAACTGCAGGAAAAGCTACTGTGAGATGTACCTGCTAAATATTTTTTCTGAATATTATAATCTGTTTATAAAATAGTCATGTAGTGAAATGACATAAGAGAGAACAACAAAAATATAATTTTCCTGTGTTGTGTAAAAGCCTACAATTCATTTTTGTTTATTAGGTCGGTGCCAAGAAAACACTTGTACTAGCATTACTTAATCGTCTCAAATTTTATAGGATTGCAATACTTCTTGCTTTCCAAAAACCTGACATTTACTGCGGAAAGTTATGAAATAATGAAGAATAACATTAAAAAGCATTACAACATTCACATTGAGGGATATTATCACAAGTAATCTGAGTATTTTCAAATCTCCCACACAGGAAGATATATTCTCCCAGCACATTATCATGTATTTGTATTGGCAAAGTAAAAACTGAGGCATCACAGACGTAAAGCTAATAAGTCATACTCCGAGCGGGCCAATAAGTTTGGAGGGTTTTTACAGGCTGTGTGGGACTGCTCTGCTCAAGGAAGTAGTTGGGAAGAGAAACAGGTGTGTCTTGATATGTAATTAGGTGAGTGCATTATTTCAACGGCCTGGAAAGAATACGCAATGGGTGTTAATGCTAGCAAGTGAGTTATTTGTGGGTCTCCGGTGTATCGCACACATTAAACAGGCTTTGTCTGGCATGTGCAGATGACTTTAAGTGTTGTATAACCTTCTCTTTTGACATGCACAAGATCCTGGCATTCATGCTGCAAGACCTCTCGAACACAGCTTGGATGATGTCTACAGCTTGTTTAGCTTTACCCTGTCAACCCATATATTTAGGAATAAATGTGGAACAATAAACATATTTAGCACATGGTATGAATCAGACCCTTTCTGAGTCTCTTGCTCGCATTATGTCTTTATTGGTTCAAACTGATTTGCTAAACGCAAACAAGCACAAAAATGAAATGATCAGATGTTAGATTTTTGTAAGATTTTTCAGTAGTGAATTGTGTTATTGCTTCATTTTAAATATCTCAGCTTTCTTTCGAAAAAGTGTGGCTCTGTGGTGCTATTAAAACATTGTTTTATTTCTGTAAGCATTTTTACCAACCTAAAAATGGCACAAGCATTCATGTACATTTGAGCAATACAGACCCAAGAAACATAAGATATTAAAATACAATTCTTTGTGGTTTCCAGCAAAAACACTAACATTGTTTATTACTTTGAACAAAAATGCTAATTATTTTTGTGCAGTACTACCTTCTACCACAATAAACACGATAAAGCATTAACAGTAAGCAGTGTTGTAACGCATTACAGGTAAAGTGAGTTACGTAATAATATTACTTTTTCCAAGTAACTAGTTAAGTAACGCATTACTAACATAACTTTATTTTTCAAAAAAGTAACACCAGTTCCTTTTTTTTTTTATTGACTGACAAGTCTCCTGACCCCTGAAATCAGAAATACAGAGGCATTGTGTGCATTAATTAATTATTCATCTAAATTAATTAAAATAAAGTCAGAATATGACTCAAACCTGCAATAATTAAATTACACAAATGTATCTAATCCCATTTTATTAACCAATGTCTTTGATGCTGACCTTTGATGATCCAGTTCAACCATACTTACAAGCAAAGATGTCTTCAAAAACTAACTATTGTGCTTTATTGTTTTTTTTTTTTATTGCTGCGTATTGAACTTTCTTCTATATTTTACTTTACAGATGTGAACTTTTTCTTCAGCCTGAGGTTTATTCGTGACATAATTAGTTACTTTTTTAAGGGAGAAACGCAATATTGCAATGCATTACTTTTAAAAGTAACTTTCCCCAACACTTTTAATAAGTTTATTATATCATATGACCAATTTGTATTATTATCTAATCATGTAACCAATGCCAGTCATTTTGCAGTTATGATTGGCAATGCTAGTAGGTCAGAAATAATCTTGAAGAACGATAATAATAAAGAATTGTTCACGCCAAATGTTTACATTGTTTTAACATATTTAAAGGCACAATATGTACGTTTTCTCCAATATGGGTTGCATTTTCAAAACAATAACAGAGGCAAAGCTTGATGACGATGGAGCATGGAACGTAGGGAGATGCGTACATATTCCTTTTTTATTAACTTGCATGCAAGTTACAAGTGCAAGTGAAGCTCTTTCCAGTTTGGAAACCCCAAGCCAATATTTATTCCACTTTTATTTTTATTTAGTTTTTTTTCAATACCTTCTTGCCTCAGCTGGTGTACATCTATGTTTTTTGGGGATTATGCAAAGAGTAATCATGATCCATGATACTGCACCTGAAATGCACTTATACAATGCACAATAAACAACGTCTAAGGTTATGTAGGTAAACCACGTTCCCTAAAGGAGGGAACGGAGAGATAACATCTGCCTGGCGAACTGAATTGCATAGCTGAGGCGTACCGTCCGTAACCAAGCTTCCAATCGGGTCGCCAGGGGTATCAAGAGAACGATAACTGCCATGCCTGCAGTGGGGCAGCCTGGAGGGCAACCAGGGAGGGGACTGGGCCCAGAAGGATGAACGTCCTGGGGGTGAGTCCGGCTGCTCTGGGCAGCCCCTACCTGCTTCACTGTTTCAGATATGTAACGTCGAAGTGACTCGACTGAAGGGAAACTACCACTTCCGCATTGTCCACGTGTGTTGTCATAGTATTCATAGGTGGAAACTCAGGATAGGGTGGATATTGCATCATTGATAGGCGACAATGACCAGGGATGGGTCATTATTTAAATCTGGAATTTCTTTGAATTTGCAAATCCTACAGAACTTTTAAGAAAACGAAAGTACATTGCTGCATGAAATATGAAACACTGTGCAAGTGGTTTATGGATATTTTATCACAAAAATCCTACATATTGTGCCTTTAAATTTTTTATATTGTTGATAATTGTTAACCCTCATGTAATTTCAAATTAGTTATTCTGAAGCCAAATCATAGCTTAGTATAACAAAAAAGGTTTTAAAAGGGGTCTGTATCCCAGGAAAGACTAAAAACTATGCAGGTCATATAAGGTAAATAAAAAAGCACCACTGTTGTGTTGCACAACAGTGGCTTTTCTTGGTTTCAGGTTTACGCAAAGAACTCAATCATGCATTATGGAAAGAAGGATTTTGAGGCACCATGGGATGTAGCACAGCTGGAATGTCCTTGCAGCTGACATAAATAACAGTTACTAGTGAGACCCCAGCCAGCATCTGGGAAAGAGAGAGAGAGGACGATTGAGAGAGACAGGGGAAAAAAAGATCTTCCGTCACACCATGCTTCATTACTTGGCCCTGTCAAAACACACAATGTGCTGTCAGAACATTCAACTCATGACCCTTTTCAGAGCAAGTTCACCCACTACGGCCCTGATTAGAGAGGACAGGTCCTCGGATTTCTCTTGGACTGGGTGAGCTCCCAGTAGCACCTGAGCAAACATAAAAAGTTACATTTTCTTTCTCCTCTTTTGTTGATTTAATGCAATTCATCTAAGTTGAATAACAACAAGGAAGTGGAATTATTAGATCATTTTGCGAACGAAATGCAGAAATTAGAGCTCGAGTCTGCGTTCCTTCAAGATGATAATAAATAAAATGCATAATACAGACCTTTTTAGCTGAGAAATTAAATATTGCCTGATATTAGGTGTCAATTTTGAAGATATAATGAAGGCAGATTTGTGAGTTTATTTTACTTGTTTTTAATAGTTGGTTGGCCAACAAGTTTTACTTGCACCTGTATGATCAGTTGTCTTATAATTCATTTGTTCATAATATATCTGGTAATCAGGCCTTTTCTCAAGATACCTAATAGCAAGAAATACATTTTTCTAACACAAACCATAAACATTTCTGTTGAAAACAGGGGGGAAAAAGGTCTTCAAAAGGTGTTCATTTACCACCTGTAGCGTTCTACAGTATGTGTCTATCTGAGGTATATTACAGATACCCAAGTTTCTTCAGCCCTAGTGAGCTCTGATTAACCCAGAAACTTAGGGGGGCCGGTCAGAGACCAGCGAGGCAGAACCACTAATTGGAAACCTTGGTCCACTAATTCCAAAAGCATGATCTTCCCCTAAGCAACCCTGATAAACATGAGCTTACGGACAAGATCAATACCGGTTGCCTAGAGATGCATTGGCTGGCCGAGGGCCTTGATCGTTGTATCTATCCAATGCCATTTTTCCTTTTCATTAGCCCACATTAGCCTCCAGCCTGAGGCTTGATCTAGCACACAAGAAGAGGATAACAAAAGGAAAATGGTGCTAAACAATTATCCAATTAAAAGGCTTTTGCTCTAAAAGGTTGGCCATGTGCTGATGAACTTAATGGGTCACTGCACTGTTGGAGCGCAGGCTCTCTAAAGAGGAAACTTAAATGAATAAATGGAAAACTCTAACCTTTCATCTAAGGTTTTTTTTTTGCCATTTGGATGGTCATTTGAAGCAAAAACTAAATCTAAGGTACAAAACCAGCTGCTGTTGTCTCTAATCATGCCAAACAGGTGCTATTACATTATTTCTACACCCTTTGCTCCCACCTAAAAGAGATAAAGGGTTAATGGATTTCCAGGGTTCATGGATAAAACAGACAAAAAGAAAATATGCTCCATGAAAGGTCTACAAAAAACTTATTTTCTCACAACAATGGATATAAAACAAAGTACTCTCAACTGAGTTTCTCTCTAAGGTTGTATTCTGCTGGTGAACTACGATGAACTTCAATACACTCTTCACTTTGACACGAGATTAGTTCTACAAAAACAAAATCCACTCCACCCTATCACTTCTCTGATGCAGAGAGCCGCTCATCTTTTACCTTAATGTTCAGATGAGCAATTTCCAAGCATTTTACCCAAAATTTGTGCATGCAGAAAGTAATTGCAAGCGAAAATGTTTGAAATTGCAATAAAAGCCTAAAGAGTAATGCGGATGAAGCACAATGAGTGATTTTGCAAACTGTATTAAATTGTAGTTTCAGCTACACAAAAACCCACCCTCAAGCTTAAACATGGAGAAGTAGATCCATTGACGAAATATCCATTTGGCAGAGAGGTGCTGTGAAAAATATTTGAAGAACGAATAATGTTGTTCAGGAGCACAGTAAAGGATTTTCTGATAATGACAGGTTGATACTGAAAATGAACCTCAGTAAAAGAACCAGCCAGCATTAAGTCAATACTGAATGAGATGGTAGTATCAAGAAAAAACTCCCATTTTTAGACTTGCCATTGGGATCCACTTGTATCACGAGGTCAGCGTGAACTCCATTTTCTACAATTATAATCAGTGAAAGAATAAATGGCATTCTATCACACAGCATGCTCATCTCTAGGTTTCTTTTGAGCTGAACCAAAGGCCCTGAGCTGTCTTTGTAGAACAGACTTAAAAAGCATCATATTCGTTAGCTACACGATAAATAATGAAAACAGCACAAACTACAGAGGGAGAGAGAAGCTGTAGCACATTTGGATTCAAGCTCACTCCATGCCCTGGCAAGGTCTCTAGATCATTATTGATGATTCAGTACTTCAGTGATGTTCAAACGCTATGGGTGTGTGTCATCTCGCATCAAGAGAACAAGCCAATCGTCATTTAACAATTAATGCAAGATCTATTGATGAGGCCGACAGCTCCATGAGGGCTGCCGCTGAAGTACGCTGGAAAGTTCACCTTATTGGCAGTGCTATCAAACGCACAGTGCATTAGCAACAGTATGGCTCACTTGGGAGGACAACCTAAATAAGTCAAATAGAGTTTATGGGCAACCCTGCGAACAGGAAATCTGCTGTTAAAGAAGTAGTTCACCCAGTTTTTTTAACTCACCCACATAATTTCTTCTGTGGATCATGAAATGTGAATATTGAAAAATATCTGACAGCTCAGTATAATAAAAGTGAAAAGAAACCGGTGCCGTAAAGCTCTGAAAAAGCACCATAAAACACCATATGCTTGCTCTTTTGAAGCATGTAACAGCTTTATCTGAGAAAAAAGGTACACATTGTTTGCCAAACTTCTTCTCAAAACAACATTTTTGAGGGCTTTATTAACATTAAAAGTGAGTGCTGTTTTGGACCCTATATAGGTAAGAATAAGGTCATACCGGTTTAAAACCGTCATACCGGAAAAATATTCAATTTTGGATTAACTAATCAGTGGAATAAAAACAAAGCAAGGTTTAGCGATGCAGTTTCGTTGGACTGTATTAGCTTCAGCTTTATATTTGGAAATAAAAAACAATGTAAGTGCAGCACAGTGGGTTCTACACCATTAGGGGAAATTGAGGCAGAAGATGTGAATATTTAAAAATAAACAACTCTGGGCAAGGAAATTAAAAACAATGCAAGATCCAGAGCTGAACTTCTTTGTACTAATTTTGTAAGTTGTTTTGGGGGGGAAAAAAGCACCTGCTAAATGCGTTAATATATAATGTACAGTGTCTTCTACTGACACCGTTTAAAAATATGATCAAAGGTGGCTGTGAAAATAAATATGTATGGTTTATCCTATTAAACTTTTATTAAAGAAATAGTTCATCCAAAAATGAAAAATCTGTCATCATTTACTCATCCTTGAGTAGTTAGATCCAAATCTGTAGGAATTTCTTTGTTCTACCGAACACAGAATTTTCATTTTTGGGTGAACTATCCCTTTAAAAACATGTGCTAAACTCAAACCCATCACTGGAGTAATACGATGGAAAGTGGGGAAAAATCTCATCATGAAAAAAATGTTTTCCTCAAGTTCACGTTGGCCGCAATTACTGCAATGTCCTTTTCCGAAGATAACAGCTCTGAATTTTCATATAATATAATGCCTGATGAGTTAAGAGAAGATGTGACAAGAGAGCGGAGACCATTTCTTCATCCAGAATCATTTGAGATTCCTCAAGTCCCCAGCACTCTGTCATACACTCTTTTCCCTTAAAGTCAGGAAACTGTATTGGCCATGACAGAGACTTCATTTTTGTGCTGATTTTGACATTTGTTTTGGATCACAGTCCTGATGGAGGATCCAACCACAGCTCCTCATAAGATTTCTGACAGAGGCAGTAAGGTTTAGATTTTTTTTTTTATCTGTTGGTATTTGATTGAATTCATGATGTCATGCATCTGAACAAGACGTACAGGACCTCTGGCAGAAAAATTAAATAAAGACAGCAGTATATTTCATTGTACAAATGGGGTACTTTTTATCCCTCTTTGCACCAAAACCATCTGGTGGGTTTGCTGCCAAAAAGCTCTTTTTTAAGTTGCATCTGACCATAGAAGCTAGTCTCGTTTGAAGTTACAGTTGTGTCTGATGACTGAATATTTGAATAAGCGAAGAGGATTTTTCTTAAAACCCTTCCGAACAGCATGTGGTTACATAGTGGCTGTTTGATATATTTTTATATGTGCTTTTTTTTTTTTAAATTCTCTAGCTGTGGTCTTTGGAGAGTCTTTGGCCGCATCAGGATGGTATAGACAACATCCTCTTCCAGTCAGATTGGTAACATCTCGATTGGAATTTCTTAATGCCTTAATGGTGGAGAAATTGGGAATTTCAATGCTTTAGCTCTTTTCTTACAGCAACTATCTACTTTTGTGACATTCAACAATCAAACTATATTATTTTGTTTTATTCCTTGTGATGTATGATTAAAGGTACTCTCCACCACATCATTAGTAGACACGCCCCTTACTGCTGATTGGCTACAAGTTTGTTTGGGTAAGTCATTTTTGAAAAATCGCTCACCCTGCCTTTAAGGGCATTTGGCCATTGCATTCCTCATATTTACAGACCTGATTGTGGTTCAACCATTTCATGCTCGTAGTAGCCCTGAGGTGTTTTAAATACGAAAAACACACATTAAAAGCACATAAATATGCTGTAGATGCTAATCTAGAACATATTTACATAGAAAAACAGCACAAAAAAATGCATAAATGCATTCTGTTTGAACGTCCCTTCACTTTTTTAAAGTAAGATTTAGTCGTTTAAAAACAAAACACTAAAAATGGGTTGGCAAGTGTTTCAAAACAGTGCCAGTATAAATTAGTGTAATGCAGACCTTTGCGTCCATTGGTTTTCTCTCCTCACTGATGTTAAAGAGCAGTCAGTTCATGAACTGCTTCCAGCAGGCCTTTGAAGTATCCCCTCTGAAATGTCACTTATGTGCTCTTACGTAACATATGGCCTTTAGGAGAACACTTAATCATGGGCGAAATGCAATCTTGCATCAGCATTCATGTGCTGTGGCAATACATCTATAGGGCTGCTGGTATCCGTATGAACTGCAGCACCAATAAAAGTTTGCCAAAATATCTCTGCCCCATGCTGTGAGATTTATGGAGGAGTGAAATTGAGAGCAGGACGATAGCAAGACTATGGTTTTCACAGACATAACTCTCTTTTGACAGAGTGCATAAATCAATAAGTGAAGCAAAAAAACAGAAACTCCCAGTAATCTAAAGTCCAGTCAATAGAGGGGCACAAAGACAAACAACTCAGTATAATATGTCTTCACATTTAAGCAGACATGCCACAAATCAACAACTATTCAAACAGAAGCTCTTCAAGTGATTGTGTACAGTATGTTGCATTCTACCGCACATTTCAGCTCTGTATAAGATAACAAATATTATTCTGTGGCAGCACTTAGTGAAACTGTGATATAGTGAGAAATGTCCGCAGTTAGAAGTAATCGTTTTATGGATTTAGGTGTCTCTTTGGTCCAGGCCTATTTTATCTTGCAAGAAGATGAACATTTCTTTTAGACCCCTAATACTATAAAACCATTTTTGACTGTGTAAATTTGAAGAGAAAAGGCAGCGCAATCTGCAGCATCTTTTTCCACTGATGGCTCACTGTGAGATTGTAAAAGCATTAATAAACTTTGATTTGTCTCTTTCTGCTCAGGACAGTCGCTAGTGAAGGGTGCGCATTCTTGCGGTGGATGGGGAAGTCAAGAATTTTTCTTTCGCTTGTTAGCATTGCGTGACACTTCACATTAGTTTACAGGTTTTGGTAGCTTATAAAATGTCTATCCATCTGTTTTTTTAGCTTCATTTGTTGGCAGGAGTGACATGCTTCTTATTGCTGGAAATTTTTCATCTGTTCTGAATAAAGATGTTCATGTTGCTGAAATTCATGTTGTTTTCAAGTAATGAGCAATACCTTTTAAAAAGGCTCAATTTTATTTGTTACAAAAAATTCTAATAAAGTAACATGTTTTTTATATAATGTATATTTCATTAAATATGTTTTATGGGGTTTTTTTTATTCAATGTATTTTATTTCCGTAAGGGCAGAGATGAATTTTTAGCATCCATTACTCTTACTATTATCAATGTTGAAAGCAGACATGCAATATTTCTGTGGAAATGGCGATGCAATTTTTTAATACCTGTATAAAAATAATAATCAATACAAGGTTTAAAAGAATAACTTATTTTGAACTGCTTTGTAACATAGTAAATGTCTGTCACTTTTGATCAAATTACATTTACGTTTACATTTATTCATTTAGCAGACGCTTTTATCCAAAGCGACTTACATGTGGGGAAAACAGCAGCG
>JAUYWG010000053.1:12902741-12950420 GCA_034779775.1 Enteromius afrohamiltoni
TTCAGTTGTGTGTAATGAATCTAAAATATCTGAAAGTCTAATGTTTATCAGTACATTACAGAAAATAATGAACTTTAATCACAATATGCTAATTTTGTATTATAACCTGTAAAATGTATGAAGTTAATAAAGTTAACCGGAGTAAATAAAGTTAACCGGAAACAAAATGTGTCGACACATGACAAATGTGAACATTTAAAAATGTTGAAGTGCTAAATACTACATCCCAAAAAGTTATTGGATGGAAACCTGGTTAGAGATGCATTCACGTAAATCAGGGCTCAGCCATTCCCTTTAAAGTGAAAGTAACGGTAATCCTCCGTGTCGTCAGCGGCTCAGATGTCTGGATTAAATGCTGCATGCTACTTGCATTATCACATCCAACTACTAAACACTTCAACTGCTCAATCAGAGACATGTTGTCTTTCCTTGCACCAGAATTAATGTTTTTGACAATTAGGGAGGGACCTGTTCAGAACTACGTCACTCTAACAGGAATCTCAGAACAGCCTGATTTAAGAGATTTTAAAATAGAAATTTAAAAAAAATAATCACTTTTATCGTCATAGGATGGATGTGTACATACACTTCCAACACTCTCTCATAATACCGTCTTTGTGGACTCCAATCTACAGGAAATATAATAACTTTTCACAGCAACTCAAAGAACTTTTGTTTTAAATCTAAAATGTTTGTTTACTTTGGCCAGGACATTAGCGAGAGTGCTGACAGCCAGATTACGCTGTTGGTTCAGCTGACTGCGAGAGAGGAGGAAAAGCTCTTGCAGCGAGTAGCCAGCCAGCTGGAACAGAGGAGGGAGAGAGAAAATTATCATTAGTATTACACATATACAACAACTACACACGCCTGCATTAGACTAATACAAACACCTTTTAAAAAAATACTGCCTTTACTTCTAGTTTGCTGCCAGTCTAAAAACAATCCAGCAGATGAATTTAGCTGAACCCACTCACCTCTGGCTCCTCTCCATGGTGATGCAGGCCTAAATGGGTGGGCAAGTCTTTGGTGGGTGGGATGAGAGTGCCAGCAAAATCGAAACGGGCTTGCATCGCCTTTAATAAAGCATTCATGCAAACAAGAACATACAATAGCATTATTAAAGTCAGTATAAAATAAACAATCACCCTTTTTTCTAAATGTATGTTGTAAATCTTGATGCAATCTTGATTCAAAACTTTTAATATCATTAAGACCTTATAGTTCTTAACAAGCACAACATCTCCTAAGGTTTAATGGTCTCTACCTGTTTGGTGCTCTGCTTCCTGGGTGCAGGAAGGTCTCTTGTCCATTCCAGTTTATCTTGCTCCACCTTGTCCATATGAAGCCATTCCTTTTGAGGCTTGATTGGCAGCTCCTTCTCTGTAAATAATAAACAACACCAATATTACAAATGATTAATATTAAGAGAAAAAAAAAGGTTCAGTTAGTGTAACCAGTTCCCATGTATATCGACATACACAGCACCACATGCTGACAGCAGTGCAATTACGGAAGGACTGTTCTCTCAACAGAAACCCCTGATGTGCTTCATCCATAAACGTCAATGAGTTCCTCTTATCTCTATTACCTTAAAACAAATTGGTGCTTGCTCTAGCTAACTCCGCTCTAATCAGACTAATTGAATTGACGCATCTGCCGTAGCATGCTGGGCTCACAGCTTAGCCGGACAGATCTGCAAAGTGTACAGTTCTGAATATGTGTGCGGAGTTTCAAGCCGAGGGTGAAAAACGAACTGGAAACCATCCAGCTTGTGCTGACAATATTGAGAAGCCCACATCCGGTACATTAGCTTTACTTTCTAATTCTGTATGCATGCAGACCAGTCTAAAGTCCCCGTTCAGCTTTCTTCGTGATACTAAAGCAACGCTGTAATACTGAGTAGCTCAAATACGTAGGTTTATTGTGTCATATCATTTTTACAACATTTATTCACCATGCATTGGCACATGATGTGATCTCTCTCTGCTAAACGAGCTCTGAATTCACTTACCTGTAATTGGAGGTTGAGCTACAAGCTGATTCTCATCTTCCTCATCATCCTCCATGGTATCCCTTTGAGATTCCTGAGCTTTTATTGTGTGGTCTAACTGTGGAGACGTGCTATTAGGCAGAGGTTCATTCAGGAAGTCTTCTCTTTGCACAGGACCAGACGCTGACTCAGATCCTGGGGTTCTCTGTGCCTTTCGAGATCTCACGAAGTCTACTAACCTAGGGTCTGACATAATAAGGTGATGGTGAAGTGAGCAACATGTCACTGTTACAATTGTCCTATACCATGAATCAGGCAAAAATATGGCCTAAATATGAAGAAAAAAAAAAAAGATATGAAAAAAATTTAAATCAATAAATCAAAATGTTAACATTTTGAATTCAGAAAATGTCAATCAAGTTTAGAACGCATTACAGTTCCCAGTGTAAACTAAGCCTTTAGAATTAATTCTAATATGTGCACATTTGAGTAGGATTACATTTTTATCTGAAAAGAATGCATGCAAAAAAACTACGATGGAAACACATTTACCAAATAAATTCCACTATGTGCACTGAAAAAGTCTTGACTGCATTTTTTAGACAGGGTAACTTGACTAATCAGTGGATCGATTGTGTTTACAGCGTCTTTATGTTGTTTTTGGTCATTCTGAAATGGCTGAAAAAAATTCAGTCATCAAAGTATTTCTGTACACTTGTCTTACACGACCGTGTCCCCGTGCAAACAGCTGGCATCCACCTCCGAAAACAATGACTGCATTTATTGTGTTTCATCTGCTCACTCTGAGGTGCAAGTAATTTATCATAATTGAAAATTATTATAATTATTCTTCAGTGGCTTCTCCTAGATTTCTTAGGGAAAATATAGTGGCAGTTTACCAAGAAGTGACGATTTTGTCCTCTTGGATGGAAACAATGCTTTATTTGCAAATGTTTTATGCAATATTCCAGTTTTGCACATAAGCTTAAATCTTTGGATGGAAGCATAGCTAATGCTGAAATATTTTTGTAAAAACCGCTAGATGTTTTTCCTCTGAATTCTTTGATTATCAGAAAAGTTCAAAAGAACAGTATTATATTTGAAATACAATTATTTTTTAACATCTTTACTGTCACTTTTGGTCAATTTATTGCATCATTGCTGAATCAAAAGTACTGATTTCTTAAAAAAAAAATTATCTATATATATATATATATATATATGGGGTGTAATGGTTCACAAAAATCACAGTTCAGTTCGATACGACACAGTGGTGTCACAGTTCAGTATGTTTTCGATACAGCAAAAACAATATAAAAAAATTATTTCTTTGATTTATTTTCACATTTTTATTTATTAAAACAAACATAAAAATATGTTCACATGCAGCGCGTTTTGCACACAAGCTCTTTATTTTCAACAGAGTTTACAATTTATAACTGACAGCGCTTCGTGGCATAGCGCTACGTCTGAGACTAAATCTACGCCTAGTCAGAGGTAGGTGTAAAGTCAAAATTAATGATTTGCTCCGACATTATAGGTTTTTAGGATTCAAGTCTGTCTGTTTGTTTATTATTACAGCAGACAATCACGAAGCTCTGTGTTGGCTCCACCTCCAAAAACATTATTTTTTAGGAAATAAAAAAACTGCATATTTTTGAGTTATTAAACATTGTATGGGGAAAGTTGGTACCTTATATTACTATCATATGCTGTTGTGTACCAACATTAGCACAACATTTCCCCAAAATCATGTTTTATCAGAGATACAAGATTTATAACTTTGGGAGCAGAGAGGTTATACGCTCTCGTTGATATGAACGATACAGACACTGTCGCTGCTGCCAGCAGTGTTCATCTAAGTCTGCGGTCACCTTGAGCCTTTTGACAAGAGACAAGGCTTTACGAGCTAATGACTGCAGTTACATACAAATCTCCTAAACTCCATTTTTAACGTTAAAGCGATGAGTGATGCAATATAAAAATAAAACGATAAGACACTGTCTATAGGCAGACATTAATCTGCACGCAAAAAAAATTAATTAAAATAGTTCAGTTTTGTGTTATATTTTGTTTTGTTATTAAGATAATTAAGAAAAATGTTTGGAGTAATTTTTGTTGGTTAAATATAAGTTTTTGTTTTATAAAGTAGACCAAGGGGCCATCAGCAGACAATGATCATATGATTCAAACTATGTTTGATCGCCTTAGCCTTCTCAAAGCATCACGACTTGTCTAAAATAAAAACTATAGATATAGCTACTAAAACAGTTCAAGCCTACAACAATGTTTAGATGTTAAAAATGCACTTTAATAATAAATGTGTGACAAGTCTGTGCGGAGAGGCTGAAGTGAGCAGGATGTGGAGGCAAAAACGCAATAGCCTACGCCGTTATTTAAATGTCCATCATTAAATACATCATTCGGAACTGTAAAGAGTCTACTTTTATTTGTGTTTAGTGACAAGATCAACATAACGTTGTGATTTTATAGGCTAAATTAAAATATCTATAATTTTCTTAACCTGCCGCCTTCATTTTTGATGTTTATTTGAAGAAATCTGTCATGGAACGTATAGGGAGACTTTATATAGTAAAACGGGCTTGTTAGTAAATGTTTCCTCGATGAAATCATGGCGCGGTGACGTCACTTGTTGAAGCACAAGCTCTCTCAGCTGTATCCATAACTGCGCGAGAACGTGTGAGCGAGGATGCACATCGTCTAAGCCGGGCGTAGCTGCACCTGATCGTAGTTTTAGTTGTTACAACAGGTGTAAATATATACCGTAAAGCTGGACGTTGAAAAGTCTAGCATAGGGCTTACACCCAGCTTTTTTACGTCTAGCTGGTGCAACCGGGCCCTGGTTATACAGCTGGATGCTGGGTCAAAATGCAGCTGGAATTGGTCGTGGCTTCAAAGGGCAAGAGGTGTCCTTTTATTTAATGGATGAACGCATGTCTTTAGACAAATGTCAATACAGTATTTTTTCAGAACCTGTGCTTGGCTTATTATTCCATTCAACTTTTTTGTCTAACTTACTACATTTCTATGCTAAAGCAGGTTTGCAGATAACACTGCACATTATAATAAATGAGAAGAATAGCTCATATATGTATGTATTACATTTCCCAGAAATGAACACAAATATATTTGTTTATGCAAGTTTTTTTTCTTACAATAAGCTAAATAAGAGGCCATTCAGAAAGATTACATTTTTTATATAAATTTGTCATCATGCGTATCAGCAGAAGATCTTGAACTTACCAAGCTGTGCCAGCAGCTTCTTCTGTTCCTCCATTATCTCACTCTGGGACATCGCCTGCAACTTAGCCTGATTCTCCACATGGATTTTCATCGTCTCCATGGCACTATTTGCAAGTCCTTGACCCGTAAGTAGCACAGGGCCACCAACACGGTCTATAACAGAAGCCCAATCATAAAATACATGATGCTAGTTCACCTTTAAAATCTGTGTGACAGCACTTACCCATCACATCAGTCTCCATATCCTCCAACGGTGAGAAGCTCACATGTCTAGATGAAGAATTCTGATTTCCAGTCTCTGAACCTTTTAAAAACTGAACATCCTCCTCTTTAGCCCTTTGTGCTGCAATCTGACGTGCAAAAATACTTTTTCTTCCTTTAGGAGCTCTTTCCTCCCCCTGAGGACGGTGAGAAATACAGACACGTCAAAAAGACAAACAAGCCAGGAGGGATTTTGTGCACATATAATATTTTCTCACCTCACTTTCCCTCACAGATCTATGTAAGACTTTAGGGAAAGCGGCGCCTGTGATACACGGGAACGACACGGGTACTGCACTTGTGTCCCTCTCCTTTAGGAACACATAAACAATAAGCACGGTACTGACATGTTGACATTTAATCAAACAACACTCACACTATAAGAAAAGTGACTCACAATGATTCTGGATAGGACAGCACTGATGTGTGCATCATATCTGTCAATTTGCTCTTCTGGGTCTTCATCTTCAAAACGCACCCGCTCCCGTTTAAAGCGTGACTTCTTTGGAGGTGCAGGGGTCAAGGTAGGAAGCTCATCTGGAAGATCTGAAGGTGTAGATGAAGTAATTTCAGTGCAAAGTTCATATTAATTGGTTGTATATCAGTCTGGACTTATTTAAGCAGGTTTAATGAAACTCATAATTAAACATTTCAAAAAAGACGCTCAGAAATGTCTAAGCTACCTTCTATGGTCACCACATCTCTGAGGTTTCCCTGCTCCTGTGCATCAGCTGCAGCAGCGTGTCCTCTGCGTTTATCAGGGCGCTTCACTACAGCGACACTGGACTGACCGCCTGCCGCCAGAAGCTCCTGCTGCTCCCGGAGCAGATCCGCCTCGCTGTCTGTGGGCTTGGGACGCCGCAACATCCCAAACTCCCGACTTGACAGAACTCTGCAAACAGACTCTCAGAAATAATAACGATTCAAGATTTAGCTCTCAAATTTGCCACTTCATATTGTCCTTCTCTTACTGACAGCCTGAAAGTTGTCTTGTTTTGTCCCTCAGCTCAAGTTCCTAGTATTATTATTATTATTATACATTTTATTATTAATCAGTCCGTGATGAGCACAGTAATGATAATAATATCCCTCGTTTGTGGTCGGTTATGGTAATCTATCAGCTATCTGACTGAACATGTATGTACACTAAACGCACGACCAACACATGCAGAGTTTACAGATGTGACTCCATTTCCGGGTTATGTGTAGCCATTACAAAATAAAAGGCTTTCGGGCTAAGAGTTTTGGTTTTTTTTTTTTTGGTTTTTTTTACATAAAAGATTGAATCGTTATTTAATTACATAAATATATAATATAACACAAAGTAACGCATTTAGTTTTATCATACATTCTTCCTTTTTTATTTACATTACTAGAACCTTATTTTATTTTCCCTTTTCTATCGCCGAAATGATATTAAATGAAATTATACATTAAATAAATGTCAATTTATTTTTTTATGAATATATGAACGACAAAGAGGCTTGCTATAAAGGATAACAGAAATAATACTTGAACAATATCCTAAGAATGCTTATGTTTATCAGTATATATATATATATATATATATATATATATATATACTATATATATATTAGAAGATAATTAACTTTTAAAATATTACTACCCTATAAAATGCTTAATATTCATTAAGTTAGTAATTAGTTAAAAGTTGAATGCATGTTAAATATCTTCAAAGCCCCTATTTATAACCAACCTGGCAAAACAAGCAGCATCTTATTCTAATTATGCTGATCGCATCTCGCGCAGTTCAGTGAGTTCAGTATAAACACAAATCAAAGAATCAGCTTCGGTCTCGGTGAGACTTTGGAGAGCAGTTGTCGGTTTTTTTCCCCCTCCGTCCTCCGCAGTCTCCCCGCGGTCTCCGCCCCCCGGTCTGCCTGAATGGGAACACCCAGAGCGGGATCCCCGGCGTTCCTGGCATCCATCCCAAACACAGCACCGCCGGGACAGAACAACGTCCTGCTGAAGCGTGTTTCATTGAAAATAGCGGCGTATTGCAGATAGCATATTTGACTGCAATGTTACACCTGCTGCAGGATGTTGTCTCTAGATCTGGAAACTGATACTACTGCGGAGGACACAGCGCCAAGCACCCCAGATGGTGGCGCGGAGACACCGGCCAGTCTCGATGTGCTGGAAGAGGTATGAGACGAGTCTTATGAGTACTAGATGTACCATAGTCATCATGGAGAAGATAAGATTTATGCATTATAACCCCTTATAGACTCTAATTGTCTTAGTCTGGTATGACTTGTTCCAGTAAAGGCTGGTCACAGTAAAGGTATGTCTGAGACTGAGAAAATGTTATTACAAATTCACTTATATTTGTTGTCTAAAAGAAACTTAAAATGCAGTAACGTTTTTCTTTGTCAAGCAATTCCTCTGCTTCCAACTGATGCATAAACTTTATGGTGCACAAGTTACTGATGATCATCCTTAATGAAACTCAACTCTTTGCAGTATATAGTCAAAGATCACAGACAGCAAGTGCATAGCAATAAACCCACCAAGATGCAATTCTTTCCTTTAGGCTGTATATGGTTTACGCTTTTTTTGTGGTGGTTTTAAAATCATGCTACTGTAGCTTGATGCACAAATTCTATATAATGACAATTGATCTGACAAGAATCCAAGAAATGCAAAACAGATTTAAGTCAGGTATAACTCTAAATCTGTTGTGATATTCGCTGCACTCAGCCGATTTGTGCACTGATCAACACCTCTGTAATGCACTGCTGTAATTATGAAATTGCCACTGTGGAAACTATTATATGCCTGTTAGCCTGAGAATCAGCCTCACCACAGAGAACAGATATGTCTATTTTGGATAAAACCTTTCATAGCCTGCCACTGTTGCTGATTCCAACCTGCATCTCTGATATTAATTTTATTGGTGCGTATTGCCTTGTTAAGCTTTTTGGTATGGCCTGCCAGTTCCGTGAATGTCCCTCAGCTCATCTTTCACACAAATCCTGCTTTGCTGGAACTCAGAGCTGTGATTTGATCTTCTCAAAAAATTACATTTAAACAGGTACGTCAATATCACTTGTTTTTTTAGATGTTATTCTTTATCTACAGCAGTAAACTACTATATAAAATGTACTGCTGTAGATAAAGAATAATATCATCACCTGAAGTTGACTGGTGAAGGAATGTTTGTTGTTTGTAATTTTAATTTTGAGCAGTTGCTTCAAATTAAACTTCACTTTGAGATGGTACTACAGTAAGCCAACAAACAAAATTGGTACCCCACATCCACTATTGCTCATTAAGTCATTATCAAGTTTCATATAATCTGCTTAGGCATCTTAGATCACAACCATATTGTCCAATGTTTCACATATCCAAGAGCATGAGGATATGAGCAGCTTATGAATGGCTGACTGTTGGCGCTGTCACACTATTCCCTTTCATGTGGGATTTCCATTATTGATGTTGCACCTCACTCTCCCCTCTTTAAAAGCCTTTCAACCCTTATAAATATCAGAAGCTGTGGTATTAGCTGCTGAAATCTACAGACACTTATCGGAGAACAGCATACTTAACTCATACATTTGATCTGAGTGCATTTTATATTCAAAACCCAAATTTGAGATTTCTCATCAGTTAAGTTAAAAAAAACAATAGCTCCTTAGTATGTTTTATTCAATGAACTTTCAGTAATAACTGACATTTTCATCATAATTTGTGTTCAGCAGCTCAGCACCTGAGATTGAAACCCACAACCTCAGACACATGAGCAATTTCCTCTTACAAAAAACAGCTTTGCATTGCCAAAGAGGTGTACCAAATCCAGTTACCCCACAAAAGCACTTCTGAGCTACTCTCCTGCACGTTTTAAATATAAAGGAAAAATCAATTTGATAGATTTTGCCTGGCATTGACTGAAGACTCAAGAAAAAGTTGCAGTGACATCCACCATGTTTTGCTTAATCATTGCCTGGATTCACAATGCTCTATGATTTTCATGACTCTGAAAAGGCAAAGATTGTGGAATAGCATCATAAAATTGGAAATACCTGTAAAATGTGCTAATGGTTTAACAGTTTAATACAGGTCAATTATCTAAAGCTTGTCTTAGGTTTAATAGACATAATCTGAAGACTTTGCACCAGGATGTCCTGGAAGTAATTACGTCTGAACTAAAGAATTGCAATACAGTAAATCCTTGTCAGGCCCCACTTTCTCACATAGATCTATATCCCTCTAGCCATGTTAAGGGTTTACTGTCAAAGCGTCTGCACTTTATTTGAATTAGACTCAGATGCATGTCTATAGCAGATTTCATTTAGACATTAAATGTATTTCATGTTGTTTTTAAACCTGTAAGACCTTTGTTCATATTCGCAACATGAATATGTTTTTTATGAATAAAAGCTTTCTGACCCTGCATAGACAGCAATGTTCAAGGCCCGGAAAGGTAGTAAGGACACTGTTAAAATAGGCCACTTGACCATCAGTGACTCAAAACATTAATTTTTGGAATTTATAAGAATAGTTTTTGTCTGCAAACATATATACATACATATGTTTTTACTCTCTGTACAACTTTGTATACAGCAGATTGATTTTAATAACCTTAATGTACTTTAAGTGTGCACCCAACAGACATTAATATAATATACAAGTATTGGATCAGGACCCCGTATCAGCAAATACTTGCTATTCAATGTCTTGATATTTGCGACATCCCTAGTAATTTTGTTTGTCTTTTATTCATTTAATACATTTATTTCTTCATCTTTTCTTGGCAACATTTTTTTAGCTTTATTTCAATTGCCAAAAACATTGTTTGATAGTTTTCTCTTTTTTTAGTTAACAGCACTGATCTAAAGGTATCCTCAAATATAATTTCCTCATATAAGTGACAACATTTCTAATATTTCATAACATTTCTTTTGTGTTCACTACCTCTTGTTTTCTTGTTCACATTATTCACAGTCAGCCTGTGTGCCATACAGTATGCTTATTACTATATCTCTTTCTCGTTATTCCTTGTAGCAATGGCCAATAAAGCAGTCCCTAAGTGCCTCTATGTGCCGCGAAATGCACTGGCGATGCCTCCTCCTGTCACTGCTCATGTACAGCTGCCTGGGTGCCGTGACCTGGTGTCAGCTCACGCAGGTCACCAAGCTGAGCTTCGATTCCTCCAGTACTTCCCTCACAGCGTCCATGAACTCTCTCAGAGGAGGAGGTCGCGCCATGATATACCACGACAGCCCTTGCTCTGACGGTTATGTATACATCCCCTTAGCCTTCCTGCTCATGCTCTATGCCGTTTACCTTATGGAGTGCTGGCACTGTCGTGCCCGCAGCGAGTTACAGTCCAAGGCCAACGTAGAAAGTGTGTACGACAGGGTTCTGCGCATGCGCCAAGCCCGACCGTGCGTGTGGTGGAAAGCCATCAGTTACCATTTTGTACGCAGGACTCGACAAGTAACACGTTACCGGAATGGAAACGCCTACACGACCACACAGGTTTATCACGAGCGTGTTAACACGCATGTAGCCGAGGGCGAGTTCGACTACAGTCGCTGTGGTATGAAAGACGTGTCGCGCAACTTGCGTGGACTGGAGGGTCACGCAGCGACGCGGTTGCATTTCTCTAAGTGCTTCAGCTTCACTGCAGCAGGACCTGAAAATGCTTACCTCAACCAACGAGCTAGGTTCTTCTCAGAAATCGAGGGACTGGATGACTACATGGAAGCCCGCGAAGGCATGCTTCTAAAGAACATCGACTTCAAGGAGCACCTCATTGCTTACGTGGATCCCGACCAAATGCCGTGGTACACCTCGCGGGTCACCTTCTGGTTGGCGGCTCTCCTTATGCTCTCCTGGCCACTGCGAGTGCTCATAGAGTACAGGACGGCATTTGTGCACTACCAAGTGGAGAAAATCTTCGGACTAGAGTATAGCAACAACAGCCCGTCTCCAGACACCGACGCCACCTCAAGAAACACTCGCTACGGCCTTCCGAGAGCAGAAACCGTTGACAGTACGGAGCTGGAATGGCACATTCGCTCAAATCGCCAGCTCATACCAAGCTACTCAGAGGCCATGCTGATGAACCTGGGGGCTTCTGGGTCAAACCACAGAGACAGCATTTCCTCCAACCACTTGCTGTTGGACAGCTGCTCGGCACAGAGCTACGGGACACTGGTGCAGAATTGTGAGCACTGTTGTCAGCATGAAGGCGGGCAAAGACGACCTACTATCAGCTCTAGCTGCTCCTCCATCTTCTCTCGCCACACCTTCCACTCCCGTTTGTCCCTGGACACCTCGCACTTCTCCCTGTGCCGCATGTACGGCTCCAGGCGCACAGTGGGACTGTGGAGGAGCCGCAGTAGTACACTTACAGAGCGTTGCTGTCCCGATGAACAGTGCTGCCGGTCTTACACCAGTCAGCTTGCGCTTAACGACAGCCCGCCAAACTACCAAGACGCCCGCTTCTTCCCAGTCCTCATTGTACATCGGCCTGAGGGCTGCGGGGACTCCTCTGAGGTAAGGAGATATTATGTTCGGAGAGGCTCCTGTTGTGTGGAGACTTCGGTTTAAAGTGGCCTGAGTGGTCAAGCTGACTAATTCAGCGATATTAAACATTTGTCATTATTTGCACTATGCAGAAAGTGGACTCGATGGCTGTTGCTTGATGCCGAACTGATGAAGTGTATTCTCATGAACTTTGTCTTGCTCTAACAGCTAACATGTGCAAAATTAGAAACGTGGCTTATTCAGTGCAGCACTGAAGACTTTTATGTTTACATTTTGATTTCAATTAAAGGGCTGGATTGGAATTATCAATAAATAGAACCAGCTTTTCATACTATTTATGAAGAGCTGGCTGACAAATATGCCAGCTTCAATAAATTCATATAAAAAATGTAATCTTTCAACACATTAGACATGTATTTTACGTCCAAGACATGCATTGCTTGTAAAGTTTGTGGTCACTGAAGGAAAGGGTTATGACTGCTGACTTGCTCCAAGAGAGAAAATTATTCAATAGTTGCCATTTTGCCTTGGTTACTAACCTGAAATGTTTTTTAAATAAATAATTTTATAACAAGTTATATATATAAATATAACATGTTTTATTTATGAATTTAAGACAAAGACTATAGATATTATAGCTGTCATTTTCACTATTATTATTTTATTTTGTTAATGCTAATGAATAGGGCTGGGTATCGAGTCCGGTACGTTACTTTTTAGGCACCGACCGAATTACCTCGATACAACCGAGTATAGAAAAACGTCTCGTCGTTCGGTACCCAATTTCGATACTTAGGGGTTAAGGGATTAATCTTATCATCATCCAGTGAGCCAATAAGACTGCAGCACTAGTGTGTTTGACCAGAAGTGTGTAAACACACAAGTGAGCACACTCCCACTTTTAATAGTATTTGTCAATATTTAACCGCAAAAAGATGAATTCTGCGTGTCTCTGTGTTAATGTATGGTGCAGACTCGCAGTTTTGTTTACTAGCATACTGACCTGCTTCCGGTGATAATAATGTCTTGCGTCTCACTAAAGGAAGTTAGTAAATAAAGTAGGCTACATGAATAACACCTCCAGAACTGCTCCGAGGGTTACTTTAAGAGCATTTGACTTTCATTTCAGTAAATCTATCGTCATATCGTGTACACACAGAACTGTAAAGATATTCATGGCAAGCCGTCAAAATAAAATTTTGTACATGGCAGCAGAAATATATGACTAATGTTCAGTAGAATGTACTAATGGCTACTAAAATTATTAAATTATTAAAACAGTGTTTCTTTAGTGTTTTAAACTGTAATATAAAATCCTTTTTATTTTCCAACAATAAAATGAAATCTTCATTAGTTAAAAGACAAATGTTTTATGCCTTAAACAAAAAAAAGAGGGGGAAAATTATAAGGCTATTGGAAGAATAAATAATAATGCACTAATGTAAAGGTAGCATAACAGATGTGTAAACTGAAAATTATTAGAACTTTATTAAAACTAATTTGCACTGATTGTGTTGGATATATTTTTCTGTGAAGTGGCTCTGGAGCTGAGGTTTTGAATCTGTATAAATGTCCACAAGCTGAAAAAATTTTTGTTTGTAATGTAATTTTGTTTAAACTGATTTCATAAAATTGGTGTTGAAAAAGGTATTGTTCAAGAACCGGTATCAAACTCAATCTATCGGTATGAACATTTTTTAAACGATACCCAGCCCTTCTAATGAATATAAACACTGAATGAGTAAGTTGGCATCAAGAATTGTCTTTAATGTCTGATTTACATAAACAAAGGTTGCACGGCAGTTTGCTTACATTGTTTCAGGAGGTTAAGTGATTATGTATGCAGCTTTATGGAAACTGTCCATCTAAAAAGGTTCCCAGAAACAGCAATATGGTCATTCTCACTTTGGTGTATCATTAGTGCATGTCTCAGAAGACATCACATATGAAGCATCTGAATAACACTGGCCCATTAAATGAGAGAGACTCATCATATATCAATCCCCCTTATGGCCTGACCTGTATGTCTGGGGCTGGTTGTTTAAAAGGTTAAGACTAGTCTTAAAAGTTAGTCAGCTAAATTTTGCCTTAAGACTGGTCACAGTTTTTTAAAATTCAGTTACATAAAAATGTATATTAGTCTAAGGTAAATACAAATAAAACAGATTACTCTTGGTAAACTGCTAGTTGGTCAAACTAGCTCTTAAGACACTGTCTTAACATGAAGGCTAGGTTTATGCAACTGGCCCCTGAAGTGTGGATGTGAGAAAGTCAAGATATGCTGTTGAAATGGCAGTGACTGTTAAAAAAAATAGTGCAGAATAAAATTGCTCCAATGCTAAAACTTGAAAATGACTCCCAGCTGTTTTATTCATCTGATTTGATCTATCTACCAAACCTATACTGTGAACCATATCAGAAAGCGACTTAATATTTTACTTGCTATTAAATTAATACTTTTTGTGAATAATTTTCTCTTGTTAACTTCATACACTGATTCATAGCCTTTATTTGGTTCTAAATGAAGCATGTAAGTGATTGTTTTCCTACTTCCAACGAATAAAGCTTGGGAAACCAGGTCACTCCGCATTGCATTCTGGGTAGTCACGGCAATGTTTGAGGACACACTCATCAGCTGTCATGATATAAGTACACAAAGATAATAAATAAAAATCAAAATGGACCGAACGATGATCAAGTGTCAGATTACATATGAAAAAAAACTAAACTTAGAAAATTGACTGAAAAGGGGTACCTTGAGAGTCGCAAAACTGATTTGGCCAAGTATCAAAATGTGACGAGTTGGAGTGAGACTGCGTTGAAACTCAATGGTTCTCAATTGGTTCAATGATCTTAACGAGCTCCTGCAGGTAACCTTCCCTGATTCTCATGTATACATTTGAGCAAAAAATTATGAATCTTTAGAGGCCCACCTGCAATTTATAGATGGGTATAACATTGATAATGCAGATTATGCTGTTCGTGCATATGTAAAATGTTTAGTGTAAAGCTGTCAAATCGATTAATCACACCCAAAATAAAAGTTGTTTATATAACGTACATTTCAATACACATGCATACATATGAATACATAAGGAGGAAATATTTACGTGTGTGTATATTGTATATACATGTGTACATATTTCTTACATACTCAAAAATACATTTTCATTGGATGAACTCAATTTAATTGAGGGCTATATTTCCATCCAATAAATAATATGTGTAGCCCCAACTCATAAAAAACAAATGAATGCAATAAAATTTAACTGAGTTGGGTCAACTCAATTTGATAAAATATCGTTTTAATGAAATTGATACATTTTATGCTTGTTTAAGTCAAACTAAAATATTTAACCGGAAGATTTACTTAACTTTAGGCATTAGCCAACTTGTTATGCATAACATGAGATGGTTTTGATACTTCCATGGCAGTATTTTTATTATCATTTTTAAAATAGCTTTGATTCATGTTAGCAGGTCCCCAAGCACATGCCCGAAGGTTTTTAAAAATACAAACATAAAAGAGTCTCCCAATTTTAGCACCTTAATAAAAAATGCTTAAAATAACATTTTGTTTTTAGATTTTCTATCCTTATCTAGCCCTTTGCCAAGCATGATGGGAAGGGGCAACAAAACAGAACTGTTTCAAGTCGGTTTTACACAATGCAGTTGATTAAAAAGGGAAGCAAACATAATGTTCAATGAAAATGATTTTTTTAAATAAACTGAATTTTTTTTGGAGTGCAGGTATGCATGTGTATTTATATGCAGTACATGTAAATACACACACTTCTATTTTGGATGTGATTGTATTGTGTATCACCTGCTGTTGCAGCTTCATCCATCAGTCTCTGGACAGATACATCTAGTGCTGCAGTTGTGGCATGATCCCCTGTGACAGCTTGCCGTCTCCTTGTGCTCCGGTTAAACCGCTCATTAAGCATTGCTTTACTTATGTGTACCTGAGATGATGGTATCACACTTTAGCATTTCTGGTTTGCCTAAAAATAAATAAATAATTTAATTAGTTTACCTATGTAGTTATTTAGCCAGTTACCACTTTATTTTATACTTTATTAATAAAAATTTATAAAAACGAAGCAAAACCGTCTATAACCGTGAGGAAAAGTCTATACCAGGGCTCACCAAGTTTTGTCTTGGAGGGCTGGTGTCCCTGCAGAGTTCACCTCCAGCGCCAGTGATTTAAGAATTTAGACACGTTGGCCCGGTTTCACAGACTGGGCTTGCCAGGATTAGGCCCTAGTTCAATTAGGACATTTAAGTCATTTTTATTAACATGCTAAGTAAAAAAGCATTACTGGGGTGCATCTTCAGACAAAACAAAAGCCACTGACATATTTTAAGATCAAGTTTATTTCAATTAAAACAGCCAAGACTTAAATTGTAGTCTAGGACTAGGCTTAAGCCTTGTCTGTGAAACCGGGGAGTTGTGTTTAAAACTAACTTTTGTGAAAATGACACGAACAAACGTGTTGTGACAAATGTTGCTGAAGATAATGGTTTTACATCTTGCTGCAGCTACCCAAGCCATGCAACGCCACTTTGTTAACTTGGAGACCTGAGGTGCTGTTTCAGAATCAGAATGAGCTTTACTGCCAGGAATGAGGAATTTGTGCAACAGAATGACAGCGACAAGACAAAACACAAATAATAAAAAGAATAATATACAAGCATACAAAATAGTGTACAAAAAAGCAAAAACACAATATCTAATATAGACATTCAAGTAAGAACAGGTATGACGTGTTTTTACATGTATGTATGTATATGTGCCAATATGAAATGTAAATAAGTGTGTGTTATATAATGATGCATAATAACGTGTATTGTTCATCAAGCTTTCACCATTGTAACTGTATTTTTAGTTGCACAAAGCAAACAAAAAGTTAGGAGCTGCAAGTAAATTACAATAACGTAAGAAGTGTTTTTTTTTTTTTTAA
This sequence comes from Enteromius afrohamiltoni, assembly GCA_034779775.1. NCBI lineage: Eukaryota > Metazoa > Chordata > Actinopteri > Cypriniformes > Cyprinidae > Enteromius > Enteromius afrohamiltoni. Next base: position 12,919,737 of record JAUYWG010000053.1, read on the forward strand.
TTTAGTTGTTGTTTATAACAAAGAGAAAGCTCATTTAGCCTAATAAGGAAGCATTCATATGATGACACGTAAAAACATATCGCCACCTACTGGCCCCTAAAGTCCACTACGACTCTTTTCGGTGAATTGATTCAAAATATTTGACTCACTAAGATGAATCAAATCTCCACAGCGGTCGCTCTGCAGCCAAAGCAAGCGCGTCTTGTTGCTATGCCAACGTCCCAGCGCTACCGAATCTGTCGTAACTCTATCTTTGTCTGCGAGCTGGTTTTCTTTTTTCTTTGATATGAACTGCTTTGAGAGAAAAAAAAACAAATTTTTGATCTGCCGTGATTTGTGCACTGTGTCGGTAGGTGACTTCCCATAATATACAAAGTTGCACTTTTTATTTTAATGTATGTATTTATTTTTACTTTTCATTTGGTTATGTATTTATTTTGAACCTTTATCGTTTTCAGTGGGTTTTTGTGTGGTGGTTTAAAACAGGAGCCAGATTTCTTTTGTTTTTAAGCCAGCAGGCTTTAAGAATCAAACAATCAATTTCTATTTGATCATCGTTTCCTTTTATAGAGGATTTCCCATAAGGCCTCACTGGGAAACATGCATTTACAGCACGTAAAATGGAGACCAGGGCACCACAGCAAGTGCAGAGAGGACCGTCTGTACAGGCAGCTTCTGAATAATGCAAGCCAGAGCCTTTCTTTTTCCAAAGAAGTTATGGACGAAATGGGGGCCATTTCATACAGAAAAGCTGACTTTAGTTGGCTTTATCATGCCACAGGCCCCTTAGCGCCTGTTACCAGATTGAAAAGAATAAAGAGGCATGAGAACAATGAAAAAGCCTGCAACCTAAGTCTGTTAACCCAAGAAGAAGGTAGAATTTCAGTACAGACTCCTGCAGTGAACACTAAGGTACCTTTCTTGAATCTTAGTGATCAAAGCAAGATGTGCGATGTGTTTAGAATAACAAATCCGTTCAGGGTGTTAAAAGTGCACACCTGTCTGAAGGAATCCTCACTAGAGGATCCTGAAGCCCAGAGCAGCAGGGGACAGGAGCTCACACAAAATAAGACGGGGCAAATATTACAGCTAAGGAAACAATACAGGTAAGGTTATTACTCTCATCATTTCTAAATACAGCTCCCTTAAAGAGACGGTCCACCAAAAAAAACAGTAATCTATCATCATTTACTCAATCTGATGACCTTCCAATCTTGCATAACTTTCTTTCTGCTCTAAAACGTAAAAGAATATGTTTTAAAGAGTGTAGGTAACCAAACCATTTTCGTTCATTTTCTCTGTTTTCCCATTGTATGAACAAAAATACAGTGTAAGTCAACGAGAACCGAAACCGTTTGACCAATATTCTTCTTAATTTATGTTGCACGGGAGAAAAAATGCATTTAGGTTTGTAATGACATACAAGTGAGTAAATGATGAATTTCCATTTTTGGACGGACTATCCTTTAATGCATACACTTACTTAGTCCACACGTAGATCTTTGTGGCGTCTGTACTCATTTTACAGAATACCAGGTTATGCGCTCTCTCCAGTAAGCACAGATGTGCAGAACCACTTAATTAAGAAAGCAACCACTGTGCCCACAAAGTACATTGAGATCCCACAGGCCCCTCGGCTACAGGACATCTTGAATCCACGTGCTGTTACAAAGAACGTCTCTGAACAGGAGATCTTCTCAGGTAGACTTACACATGTATCTTGAATGTGACTGTTTACTTGCAGTTGAAGTAGTACAGTGTTAGTGTTAAAATGTCATTGTGATATGGAAAGATGAAAGGTTCCTATGTGGCTAAAATATTAACATTACTGTATTTCATGTACTTTCAGCTGGAACTGGAAGAGCTGTGAGAGCAGAACAGCGAGGGATGGATCAGCCCACCAAAACCGACTTTAAGCAGGGTCTCATACCTCCTGACTTCAGCGGACAGGACCCTGAGATGCCCAAACAGTCCGGGGCTGAACTTTCCAGACTTCGCTATGCAGTTGATCAATGGAGGAATGCCTGCAACATCAGTAGGTGTTTCTTTTCTCTGTCGCAGCTTACCAACTGGTTATAAAAAAACATTGTTAGCTGAGATTTGTTAATAGATTTCCAGTGGGTGTTATTGGCAGAAAAGCAGCTTGAATACCTGCACACATTTGATTGTTTTTGCATCGATTGCTCACATGGAAACCCCTTTTGGAAAATCATTATTTATTTCATCTAGAGTTGCCCTTGCAGAGAGTGACCATCGAGGGCCTAAAAAGGGCTCTTAGTGACCCTAATTACCAAGTGCGGATGGAGGCCATCTTAACTTGTGCATTGGGAGCAATTAATAGACCACAAGAAGAGCTTGACCCAGGCAAAGCAGGTTAATCGTCAGCTAAAAACACATTTTTCAACGCATACAAAATATATTGTAGCATGATACAAATACTGTGCTGTATTTAACATCACAGGTTTTCATAAAATATTAAGCAGCACAACTGTTATTAGTAAGAAATGTTTCTTGAGCATGTGATAGCTGATTCCTTCTTTGCTAAGGTAAACATAGTAAGGGACGCAAATTGAAGGCATATCCTCAGGAGCTGCAGGATCTCATTGTCTCAGCGCTTGATGACCCAGTGAGGAGCGTTCAGATGGCTGCTGCAGTGTGCCAGTATGCCATGAGGACACCTAACGCTCGTCCCAGAGACATACTACGAAGCACTTTGAGTCAAGGTCTGTGGAAGAACACCAATGCCTAAAATCTAAAAATGTCAATTAAAATAAGTTTAATTACTAACAAAGAATAATGTCACCTGAAGAGCTGTCTGTTGTACTCAGATGTTGACTCTAAATGACCATCATATGCTATGACTCAGACCCTTCTGGCACAGGTGCAGACAGCTGGGTGGCGGCGCAGTGCTTGGCGATGGACAGTGATGCGAGTCAAGCTGTCATACAGAGACTCCTGTCACAGCACTTTCTCAGAGACGCTCCTTCAGATCATGAGCAGTCTATGATGCTTCTCTCCAACATTAGCAGCAAGACTGTGAGTGGCTCTCTCAGTGGTTAAAAGATTATATCATTTATGCATGCACAAGTCATTCAGTTTATCTCATTGACATATATTCATTTTTATGCACCACTGTTTGGGGTTTGAAAGGTTCTCTTTTGCTGACCAAGGGCATATTTATTTAATCAAAAATGTAGTAAAAACTACAATATTGAAATATTACTAGATTTTAAACTTTCTTTTTTGAAATGTAATTTATTGCTGAATTTTACTCCAATTTTCAGTGACACGTTAACCATCAAAAATCATTCTAATATGATGTTTTAGTGCAGAAGCGCCAATTAATATCGTTGTGGAATTTTTGGATGAATACAAAGTTCAAATGAACAGCATTTATTTGAAATAGAAAGAAAATGTGCCATTATCAATTTCTTATACCCGTTTGATTAATTGAATGCATCCTTGCTGAATAAAATAATTAATTTATTAAACAAAAAAAATCTTTCTACTCTTTCTAAACTTTGCATGGTGTTTCCCATCCAGACACTAGTGCGCTCTCTTCTGGCAGAAGAGTTAAACAATGCTAACTGGAGAACACGAGTTCAGGCCTGTACTAGCATTGCGAAGCTCAGAAGTCCAATAAACAAGGTATCATATATTTCCTTACTCAGCTTCAGACTACATATCTAATATCTCTAACAGATGTAGAAACTACTATTGCTTTTCCTGCAGGATCTTTGCAACAAACTGATGTACATGATGTGGAACGACTGGAGCTGTGCCGTTCGTCACGCTGCAGCACTGGCTCTGAGTAAAATGAATGCGGCCAGAGAGATGCACAGTGAGCTGAGGTGACTATCTCTGCCCAACAGACATATCAGATGGTTTGGATTTAGTTCCTTCTTAACACGCAGTATCTCCACAGCGTGAAGCTGAAGGAGGGTCCAGCTGCTTGGAAGGTGGAAGCGCTGATTTTCATTGGTCAGCTCAGTATAATGACACCGAAGCTACTGCCTACTTTTCTGCAGTGTTTTAATGATGACTTTGTGGCTGTGCGCAAACAAGCTTGCTTGACTGCAGCATCTCTAATGATGGATGACCAGTCGGTGAGGAAGTAAAACACAATAGATCTTTGATGGCATACGGACAATAAAAGACCGTGAAAAAGAAATTGAGGGTTCACACCACATAAAACATGTTCACAGGTCCTGGATCAGCTAATTAACCTGATGCAGAATGATCCGTTGTGGGAGGTAAAAGTGGAAGCTGTTAATGGTAAGCTTGAAAGCAAATTAAATGGAAGAGTTCACCAAAAATGTTTAAAAAGTGTGACTCTCAGGCCATCCATGATGTAGATGAGTTGGTTTTTTTCATCGTAACAGAGACATTTAGCATTCCATCACTTGCTCAACAGTGGATCTTCTGCAGTGAATGGGTGCCGTCAGAATAAGAGTCTGAACTGCACCCATTCACTGCAGAGCATTCATTTGTGAGCAAGTGATGCAAAGCTAACTTCCTCCACATTTGAACATACTTCTCTACAACATGGATGTGTAAATTACAACAAAGATTTATTTTTGGGTGAGCTATTTATTTAATCAGTTAATGTACTGCCATTTTGTGTCTAATAATGAATGTTACTGTTTTTTATTATTGCGTTAAAGATTTTTTATTATATAAATGAAGCTTTAGGAAAAATAGGTTGGATGAGCCCAGCTCTCCAGGAGTTGCTGATGTGGGCTGTACACCATGAGGAGGAGCCCAGTGTGCGCATTGCTGCCTATAAGGCCCTGAGCGCTTTAGGTGCAAAGGATCCAGAGTTACAGCATTTCCTACAGGAGCGCTATTCACTGGAACCCAACACTGAGGTGCAGAGGTGTGTGCTTGGATCAGGAAGTAAAGAAGTAGAAGTAAAAAATTTAAATCAGAAATTAAAACCCTTTTTCTTACTAAGGCACACTGGAAGTCTTCTGAAAAAGCTTGAATACAGTCTGAAGGGAAACGAAAGCAAGATTCATGAGCTAAAGCTCCAGGTTGTTGTTTTTTTTATTGATTTAACTAGTTTTTAGTCACTGTGTGGCCACCGCAGCTCTAGAAATGAATGTCTGGACATCACACTAACTGGAAGTCACTCTCGCTCTTGTTCTGTAGGTGGAGCTGTTGTGTACAAAACACATCATTACACAGAAAGTGTTCTTAATGGAAGACCGGGGAAAGCAGCAAGTGCAAAATTAATAGTGCTGAATTTATGGTTTCTTTTGTCATACTGTATTAAAAATTAAAACCAAATTAAATATTAAGTTGTCTCTTCTAAGTGTCTTTCACGGCAGTCGCTGACTATGAAGCAAGCAAGCTAATAATGTCCAAAATGGTTTTGATTAATCAGATACGTATCCGTTTGCAACTTTTTTTTACACCGTTGGTACATTAAGGTATCAGCAATGAAACCAGATTTTGGTTTCAAATGTAGAACATTTATTTCTTATTATTCAATATAAACATACAAAAGAAAAAAAAAAACTTGCATAAAATGAAACATTCATTCAATGAATATTCTGAAATTCCTCATCGACTGGACATGTCTTGAATGTTGGCGCGCAGATGGCCTCGTCGCTTAATAACTTGCTCGTACAGGATTTCGACTCCTGTGCACTGAGACAGCAGCTGAGTTATGGCACTGTTCTGGTAGAGAGAAGTAAAAGAACCGTTAGAATATGCATTCACGTTATAAACATGACAGGATTGCTAGAATAAAGGTAAATCACATATAGACGCAGCTTTCGTCACATGCTTATAACTTACCCAGGTCTATATACTTTTAGTTCTAACACGCATATTCTTGTTGTGTAATCAAAAAAAACATTTATATATATCTATACTTACCAAATTACTCAGATAGCGGTCAGTTTTTGGAATTGCTTGAATTATCTTAATTTTCTCTTCCAAATTGTGAATGAAGTCTGCCACCATCCCCATAAGCTCTACCACATCTCTGTACACACAGGCATAAACAGTAACCAATACTGCCAGCAATGCAATACAAATGCACAATTTAAATGCGGCACATTAAATTAATCTGACCTGTGAAGATCAGCATGAATGGGTAGGTTCTGCTGACAAAGTGGCTTTGTGAGTCTCTCTCGCAGGAAAGTCTGTTCTCGTAACACTTCCTGAAAGTGGGAAGTGAACTGTTGCAAGGAAGCAAACCTTTGACCTTCCAACGAAATGGTCATTGATAAAATTAGAGTCTTCTAGTATATCAGTTTTGTGAATCAAATGTGCACAAGTTCATTTACAGCACTTACTGAGGTAATGAGTGTGAGTGACGTCTGCACTGTCTCTTTCCAGCTTCAGCAGCTCTAAATCTAAATTAGCCTTAAGTGAGCGGATGGCAGAAATAACAATCATTCATTCAAATATAAAACCAAAATTGTTGATGGTAGCCATTCTTTTCCATGCTGGAAATGTCAGTGGCTACCATCAGCTGTCTGGTTAACAACGGTCTTTTAGGTCGAGCAGAAGACAAGAAAAATCATACAGATTTAGTTTAGTTTAACTTGAGGGTGCGTAAGTAATGAAAGAAATTAATATTAGATTGAGCAATATATATATATATATATATATATATATATATATATATAAATAAGAAGTTTGTTTTAATAGTACCTGATCAAGATCACGTCTGACTCTGTTCAGCTTCTCAGCTTCAAGTAAAGATGTGGAAAAGACTTCTGAATCCCGTGGAAGAGCATCGAGCTCCTCCTATAAGATCCATAACACAAGTGCTTGACATTCTCCACCATAACAGTTTAAAATCTCAAAATCTCATATCTTAGTTTACCTGTGTCATGCTGCCTGATGTTACACATCTGGCTAAAATCTTAGCAGCAGGTGTCACTGTATATCTAATGGGGTCCCAGGGATTCATAACAGGCGTGTTTGCAGAGCTGAGGGCAATTAAACAAACAAGCAAGCTAAATCAATTGTGTTTCTATATGAGTGTGTGTTTCTTCAGCTGTAGGCATTTAATAAAACACTAAATTGTTGTTGGTTTCAAGTCATAACTACAATATTTTGCATTACTGTAAAATAAATTGTGGTAGGCTTAGATATTAATAAAACATAATTTGACAGATAGCATTTTTCGTTGATAAATTGTACTAACGTTACCTACATTTTAACGGGACGTAGCACAATCTGAGGGTCGCACAAATCGACAGAGCACCGGTACGTTATTCGTTACGTTTTCTTTGTTGAAAGAGATGTCCTCGATCCGTCCGATTCTGATCCAACGTCTGCTGTGTCTCGGTTTCAATCTACCGCCTCTTCCTCTCTTGAACATTAGCGCAGCTAGAAGAGTAGATATCATAAACATGTGTGCATACTCATAGAGCTCTCATCGTCATCCTGAATAAAAAGCATATGATATACAGATCATAGAAAGCGTAGCGTGACGCGAAACGCAACTTCCTACATTATGCTACTTCCTGGCTCCGCAGATTCACAAATAACCGCAAAGCTCAATTATTGCACTACAATTCAAAAAAAAATAAAATAAAAAAAATAAATAAATTAAAAAAATATATATATATATATTTAAATAGTTTATGTATAGTTTACAATTTGTTGAATCGGTTGGCGTCAAAACGCAGATTACTTTCTCTTTAAGAGCTGCGCGCCATAGCTGTTTACAAAGCTCTGCGCAGCGAATCTCTCGTTGAATAACCAAATAAAGGCATCAAATAAAAAACGAAACAAGTGTTTCAGCAGGACGTTTGTTCAAGTAATTTTATTGAATCGTCATATTCGCGAACAGTTTGATGAACCGTGATGCGCGTAGACTGTATTTGACAGGCTGCGGAAAGAAGCGGGTCACACAATGACAACAGTCCTCCAGCGTAACAAACCCCGGATGTCACTGTGCTAGATTCGCACCAGGTCCGTCTGAAACGATTTATCCAGTGCAGCTCGTGCTTACAGTCATATATAGGCAGGGAAATGTCGGCCGCGGCGCGAGCAGCAGCGCCCGTGATGCTGTCCCGGTTTCGCGGAGCTCTGGTCGGCTCGGTGTTGGGCGACTGTATAGGCGGTGAGTTTGAAGGCGCTGTGGATGTGCCTATAGACCGAGTGCTTCAGCATCTCAGCGCTCTGGAGGATGAAACACGGGGCGATGGTGTGTATTTCCGTATTTTACGATTACTAATATACAATGAACATATTTACTTGTGTGTGTGTAATCACTATGGTGTTAGGCCATATTAGATACGTAAATTATACACTTATTACACAAATATATTTCTATTAAATATATTATACAAATATTACACTTTTGCATGTCCTACAGTTTTTGTTAACCCTCTGATATTCCTCATTTAGAGGTCACATTTGTTATATTGTCACATTTTGACATGAATGTACAATATTTTGTTTCTGTCATATTTTGAGGGGATTTCATCATGATGCCTGGCTGAATTACAATTAGGATTTTTGCTGTATAAACATCTTTTTAGAAGCATTTGTGACTCTGAATACAATTGTTCCTTAATTCCACATCTCTTTTACGTTTTCCCAGGAATTCTTCAGTACAGCGATGACACCGCTATGATGCGATGCGTTGCAGATTCACTCCTCACCAGGATGGCGTTTGATGAACGAGACATGGCTCGAAGGTATCTTATCATTGGAAATGACTAAAAGAGTCCTTTTAAGTAAGCATTGGATTTTTCTGATCGTCTTACTTGGTTGCAGATTTGCTAAGGAGTATAACCTTGCTCCGGGGCGAGGTTATGGCTCAGGTGTCATACATGTCCTGCGGAAGCTTGCGTCGCCCCATCTGAAGGACGTCTTTCAGCCGGCACAGGCTCAGTTTGGTGGTCGCGGTTCTTTCGGGAATGGAGGTGCCATGAGAGTGGCACCCTTTGCCCTGGCCTTCAAAAGCCGTGCTGATGTCTGCAGGGTAAGTAGGCGTCTGATTGTCGGACTTGAAGGAACATGCAACTTTTTTTGAAAATAGACTAATTTTCGAGCTCGCCTGGAGTTGAGTTTTACCGTTTTTGAATCCATTCTGGTGGCAGCAGTGTTAGCTGTATCTTAGCATGGATCATTGAATCTGATTAGACTATTAGGAGTAGGTGGGATCTTGCTTTCAAAGTACCATTGCAAGCCTTTCTGAAATCTCCCACCCTACCTTTAATTTGAAAGGCTAATTTGGACTTTCCCAAGATCACCTTCTGTCCTTCTATTTGTCTTTGGCAGTACTCTCGGCTTGGCGCAATGTTAACACACTCATGCTCTTTGGGCTACAATGGGGCAGCGTTGCAGGCCCTTGCTGTCCATCTGTCTCTCCAAGGTGCTTTGGCTCTGCCAAAAGAATTCATCAACAAACTGATATCAGAAATGGAGGAGATGGAAAAAGATGAAACAGCCCAGCTTGATGCTAAAGCGTAAGTGTAGCTGTATGTTTCTTAAAGGGATAGTTTCAAAACGAAAAGTATTCAAGTATTAAAACTAATGTTTGTTTTTTTCGTTTTTTAAAAAAGCTATATGAAAATCTGTAAACCGTAAACTAAGAATTCAGACTTTTTTTTACTAAAACTGAAATAAATAAAAAAAAGCTCACACAACAAAATTTCTAAAAAAAAAAAAAAATTATAATAACCGAAATTAAAATAAAAACAGTCAAAACATTCATTAAAAATATGAATAAATACGATAATTGTATGTGTGTATATATACACACACACACACACACACATATAAAGAAACTAAAATAGAACTGTCAGAATGACACTGGACCCTATTGACTTTCACTTTATGGACAAAAAAACATTTTACAAAATGTCTAAAGATCAACAAAAGATAAAACGGGTTTGAAGCAACAGTAAATTTACTGTCTGTTCTAATGTTTATAGATTCTAAGCCACTGTGTTTTATTCCACAGACTCAATTTATCAGATTTCCCATATTGCTCACGATTGTACAGAGTAAAAGAACTTATGGACAGAAACAGTGTGAGCATTGAGGAGGTCATCTCTGAACTGGGTTAGTGTTGATTACTATTAATTAGCGTTTGATCTGATCATTTGTAAATGCACTGTGCTGTTTTTCTTGAAGTTGACACTCTTTCTCTGCGTTAGGGAACGGCATCGCTGCCTTACAGTCTGTGCCCACCGCTATCTTTTGCGTGCTGCATTGTTTGGAGCCCCGAGACGGGCTGCCAGAGCGATTCGGAGGCCTGGAGAGGACAATAGCCTACAGCTTGGCTCTGGGTGGTGACACTGACACCATTGCTTGCATGGCAGGGGCTATCGCAGGGGCACATTATGGCATTGACTCCATTCCCCAGAGCTGGCAGAAGAGCTGCGAAGGGGTGGAGGAGGCAGATGATTTAGCGAGACGTTTGTATGATCTTTACTGCCTTGAAGAGGGCAGGGGGACGTCAAGCTGCGAGAACAATCAACCGCACACACGCGCCAGTGATCAGCACACTGCAAAAACTGACTGACCCCTCTACATGGCCATATGCAACATGCCGCCACACATAAGTGAAACTTTACCTGGCACAGAGTGTCAAATGCACTTGCTAATATACTATCAAAATGTGCAAAATGTTTACAATAAAAAGAACAAAATTATACCTTTTATTGGTAATGATCTTGTGTTCTGTCCTTTCTTTACTTCGCATTAAACCCTGTTCTGAAAATGATATACTGTGCTGGCTCCCACTCTATTTTCTCTCTGCATGTTGCCTCTAGGCTCTGTTTTTAGGAAACATGGGGTATCATTTCATTTTTACTCTGATGACACACAAATTTATTTACCTTTTAAGAAAAAAGATCCTCTGGCCATAAATGCTTTAATATATTGCTTAGATTAAGTTAAATCGTGGCTATCTCAAAACGTTTTATCTCTAAAAGAAAACAAAACTGAGGTGAATTCACAAAGGCCCCTGACTTCGACCTAGGACCATTATTGGTCTTCAGGTCCTCACAGGTTAGGAATTTGGGTGTCTTGTTAGATGACTCATTAAAGCTTGATAAGCAAATCTCTACAGTGGTCGCTTCTGGCTTTTATCAGCTCCGCACGCTTGCAAAAATTAAACCTTTCCTCACTGGAAATGGCCATTCACACTTTTATTCTTCCCAACTTGATTATTGTAATTCTCGTTATTATGGCATCTCTAAATCCCAAACTGCCCGTCTCCAATTGGTTCACAGTGCATTAACTAAATGTTAACAAACACAACTTGTGATTTTAATAATGCATTAGTAAATGCTGAAATTAACATTAAATAAGATTAATAAGTACTGTAGAATTATTGTTCATTCTTCGTTCATGTATACTTGTGTTGTTGACCACTGTAAACTAATGAACCTTATTGTGTTAGTGTGACCAATTTTTAATAACCATAAAATATTCTGCATTTCGAACCGTAGAAACATTAATAAACACAACAGGTAAAGAATATAGTGCAAATATTTATTTTAATTAATGTGTACATTCTTTAATCATTCAACATTATATACTTTAATTATTATTAAGTTGGCTTGAGAAAGCCTTACTGATCTACTATTTAAACTTGTTATTAAGTCAAACTCAGCCCAGATCTTCAGACTGATCTCACGTGGTGTGCTGTATTTTTTTAGACTGATCGGACTTACAGTTTTCATAAAAATTAAGAATAATATTTTTTTAAATCCCATAGACTCCCATTCATAGAATGTTCAGATGAGCCAAGACTCTTCAAGGTCAAACTGACGTTCATTCAAACGTAAACAAAGTGAAGCTTATTAGAGTCAATGAATCTTCCCTTCTATATACTATTAATCCATTTAAACTCATTCAAACCTATCTATCCACTATTTCTAACATGTCTGTCTGTCTATGAATCCTTTAATCAAACTGTAAGCTTTTTAAAACTACTTAAAACTATATCATACTGAAAACCTTAAATCTGAACTTAAACTAAAATCTTATATATCTATAATCTATTTTTATTAAACGTCAGACTTCTTCAAACTGCAAGCTTTAAAAACTACTTTTTAATAGGTCAGACTTTCTCAAGCCAACTTCAGACTTTACTTCTCTAGTTGTTGTTTAGTATCTGTTCGAATCTGTTCTAAACTTAGTGTGACATCATAAAACAATTTAGAATGTTGGATGGGACTATAAAGGCGAGAAACTCTTCATTTCTCTTTGTAGCGAGTAAGGAGTAGTTATCATCAACCGTGTTTTCAGTTGTTGATAGAGTTTTTATCGAGTGGTGAATATGGGACAGCGAGTTTCTCGTAAAGAAAAGGTGGAGAAAGGAGGTGATGAGTGTGTGCAGGAGGTCAATCCTGGTACACCTGTTACACCCACCGAGCACAAGGCAGAGGTCCATCCTCGTCCTGACGAGACGCCTGTGTCTATCGGTGAGGGAGGAGGCGGGCAGGAGGAGAAAGGGCAAGAGAAAACGATGAAAAAGAGGCTAAAAAAGAGGAGGTTCAGAAAGTTTGCCTCCTTTTTCCGTTGTTTGTCTCGCCCCAAATCCAGCAGAGCTCAGAATGAGCAGGTTGAGGTGGACCAGGACACTAATGCCGGACCATCCAGGAGGCCTTCTGATGGTAAATTACAAATGTCTCTTAATCATTTACACACAATAACAACAAACCGCACTCTTAAAAAAAATCTAATTGATATTATTTTGCTTGATATTCCTCTCTTCAGATCAGGCTTCTCTACTGGACATTGTCTGTATTGTGGAGGACAATGACCGCAAGGAGCCTCCTTCAAGTAGTCCTGAAGTCTGCGTAAGAGCCGAGGACCAGCAAATGCAGGATCCTCAAGATCACAGTCCAGTCAGTCCATCAGCAGGAGTGAGCGGATCACAACTGGACTGCGAAGAGATCACAATGATCGAGGGTGAGCTTACTGTCAAGACCCTAACCCCCAGTTTCACAGACGAGGCATAAGCTAGTATCTTAAATATAATCGTACAAGGCATTTTTGTAAAAGTTGCTTAAATATCTTAATTTTACTAATGCCTAGTCCTGGCTTAAGCTAAGCCCCGTTTGTGAAACCGGGCCTAAGTGTAACAATTAGAAGCCATGTTAAAATAGTTTAAATAACTTAATTAAATTAAAATAACTGTGTTTTAATAGAATACATTTGCTGGAAATATGACATCGGCAAAAAGATGGGGGAAGGAGGATTCGGCTCCGTCTTTGAGGGGACCCGGTGCAAGGACGGCCTTTCGGTGGCTATAAAAATTGTGAACAAGACCAAGCATGTGCGGTACATCAGCCTCGTAAGTACACTTTTTTGCATTTATGACATTTTTAAATATTTCTGTAGACTAATTCCTTGTCTTTCTTCTAGCCTGACTATCCCAGACCAATACCCATAGAGGTGGCCTTAACAGTCATGGCAAATCAAGGCCCAAACTCTGACCACATCATAAAGTTGCTGGACTGGCAGGAGCAAGTAGACCAGTATATCATGGTCCTAGAGCGGCCCTCACCCTGCATCGACATGCAGCTCTTGTGGCAGGATCACGGCAACCTCTTTAGTGAGGAGGTAGCACGTCATTTCATGTGGCAGGTCATTGACGCCGCTGCAGTGTGCTGTTCCAAGGGGGTGTTCCACCGGGACATCAAAATGCCAAATCTCCTCGTCAACACCGAGACCCTAGAGGTCAAATTGATTGATTTTGGGTGTGGGGACCTGCTCAAAAGCTCCTCCTACAACACCTACTCTGGTATGTTACACATCATGACATTAACATGGACTAAATTATTTAGAGAAACATGGAGTTTACTCTTGCCATCAGGGACAATGATGTACTGCCCTCCCGAGTGCTTTGAGAAAGGCGAATACCACGGAAAGGAGGCGACGGTGTGGTCGCTAGGTGTGCTGCTGTTCGGCATGATCACCAGCCTTTTCCCGGACAGCAGCGATATCGCCTTGCTGGATGCTGATGTCTGGTTCCAGCCGGGCATCTCATATGGTGAGAAAAACTATTAAAGCAGAGAAGAAAGGATAGTGGTTTTATAATAAAATGCCTTTGTGGATATTGCAGGAATCGTTCCAAGTTTACAAACCAGGTGTGAAGTTGTAGGTAAACATATAAGACCGTTTTCCCAACTTAACTCCACAGACTGTTGCCATTTCCTTCGAGGATGCCTGAAGAGCAACCCAGCACAGAGGCTTCATTTAGAGGAGATGTTGTTCCATGACTGGTTTCAGGTACTAAGTGTACATGTTAACCTTAGGTTGATATTTTGCCTTTTTGTTGGCTTGATTCTCTCAATAAGGACATCAGCTTCCTTTATTATTTAATACCTGCTGCAACCTGTTGTTTCAGGTCCTCCACTAAGTCATGGAAAAGAAGGCCAGCCCTGTGTCTGGTGGGCCGATGTGAGTGACCCCTCCAGCCTTAGCGTCTTGCGAGGATGGCAAGCCTTGGTTGCGTCTGGCGCCTTGACTTGCGGCGGTAGTTTTAGCGTCTTGCCGAACTACTCGCCTGGGGATGTGACCACTAATAAAGCTTCTTGTCACTGCTGAGGCTCCACAGAGGTTGAAAGAGATTCCCAGAGCTTATTGCTAATGCTAGAGCGTCTAAAAGCAATGTGAAAATAAAAATTGTATCATTATTTATCATTTTGTATGTTCACTTGAATAATAAGCTCACCAGGTTAGTAATAAAGTAGCTTAAATTAAAGGTAAACTTTTTTGCTCATTTGTTTACTGCATATAATTTGGCTGTAGACAGGGTCCAGACGATAAAAATGGCCTTTGGACTGAATGAAGATTAGTACTTTTCTACTATAATAACTGGAATAACTTTACCATTGTATCATCTTCAACATCAGTAACATATACAACAACAAGGCTGTGAATGACCTGGAAGACAAAGCATAAAAAGATTTTTATTCTTATGGATGTGAGGTCTAGGTTTACAAACCAAAACCCATGAAAACCAGGAAAATTAGGTCTGTACCCGCCAGTAATTTGAAAAAAGTATCACAAAGTAGAGACCAAAAGCCGACAGAAGCCCCCTCAGACCACTATGCAATCACCTATCTGTTCCAGTAGGTGTCACTAAAAAGCTTTGCAACTAGCAGCACAACACGGCAGAAGTAGAGCGAGTAGAAGGGACACGTGAGTTTGTGATGTTGACGGTTGTGATGAATTAAAACAGAATAAACTACATCTATACAGCTTTTTTAGGAGAGATTCATTCATTTGTAAACAGGTCATTGGTTCTTATTTAGATTACGCGATGAGAAAATCGCGACAACCTACTTCAGCTGATGTTATTGCATTGTAGTACACGTTACCGTTAAAGTAAGCACTATTAAATGCATTATGTCCGAGTCCACGACCCCAGGAAAGAAGGGCAATTTGACCGGAAGTGCCAGGAAATTGAAGGACGACGCCGCGGATTGGCACAATCTCATCCTGAAGTGGGAGCGACTAAATGACGAGGGATCCACGATTGCGACTAAAATTGTTAATCTGAGACTGAGCAAAAAGTAAGTTTTACCTGTCAATCAAACATCAATACTATAACTATAAATGGTGTCTATAAATTAAAATGTATCACAGTGCTGATGCATTTATTTATTAATTTGTGTGTATGCAATCTGGGTAGCACTTTATTTTAGAGTCCATTTACTCATGTGCATATAGTAATAGCAATAATTAGGTAATAACTAGGTACTAACCCTAAACCTACCCCTACCCCATGTAGTTACATTGTACTACCAGAACTTTCTTGGGTAAGTGTATACTGTAAAATAAAGTGCAACTGCAATCTGCTGTTTTCTCCATCCTGTCTGTTCACAGATCAGATATTGAGCCTGATGTTTTGATGGAAGGAGGCAGTTTGGCAGCTGGAGACTTTTCAGAGAAGCTAAAACTGAGCAACCAAGAGCTGGAGGAAGAATGTGTGAAGTTGCAAGAGATTGTGGATAAAATGGTAACTTTTTGCTGAACGAGCATTAACAATACTTAATTTATGTACATTTTTATATAGTCTAAATTATTTCGCCGAAAGGCAAACATACTGTCAAAGATGGAGAAGATGGTCCATGCTGAGCGTGGGATCTGTGAGTTGGAAGCGTTCCAGTATGGAGAGAAAGGAAGAGCAGCACCACTCTTTCACACGTGGTCCACTCAACAGTTTGGTAAGAGCAAGAAGTGCTCGAACATCACATACCCAACACCAAACAGTAGCATTTTCTGTTAATGCTGATAGTGCTGTCAGTGGATCAAACGTTCAAAATTAAAGTTTACATTATGTGTATATGTACTTCGTATATTTATTATATATATATATATATATATATATATACACACACATACTATATACTTGGAAAATATTTAAGTTTATGCATTTATATGTTCACATTTCTATATATAATTTGTTTTTGTAAATATATACATGCATGTGTTTGTATTTATTTATACATATGTATAATATATATATATATATAATAAATATAAACAGTACACTTATATTATGTAAATAAAAACATTTATTTTGGATGCAATCAATCACGATTAATCATGGATTGTGGCATTAATGTTAATTTGCTCTTTGATCTGTATGTGCAAAGTTTACTTTAATTAAATTAGCTTAAATTCATATGCATTGTGTATGAATTAGTATGAATTTATATGAATTAGTTCTAAAATTATTATACTAATTGACTAATTTAGTATAAAGCAATAATTGGTTTTCTCTGCCAATGTGACTTCTTAAAGGTACAGTTCACTCAAAAATGAGTATCACTTATGTATCAAAGATAAAAATTTGTTTCTTCATCATTACATCACTTGCTCACCACTGGATCGTGTGAAAGGGAGCCGTCAGAACGAAGGTCTAAACTGCTGATAGACACTTCTGTATTCACAAGTCATTTGTTGATGTGGATTATTTTGACGGCACCCAATCACTGCAGAGGATTCATTGGCGAGCAAGTGATGCAATGCCACATTTCTCTAAATCTGTTCTGATAAAGAACTAATTTAACCTTTGTTTCTTTGTCCTCTTCGTGTCAGTTGAAGTATCTTCCAAGCTTTACGAGTCATACAAGCAGGAGCTGGCACTGAAGACCACCATACTACAAGAATTGGCCCACACGGCTAATGCTGATCTTTCCATGGTCTATCTGTCATCATGGCTGTATCAACCCTACATTGATGACAGTGGGAAACTGCTTCTAGAGAGTTTGCTTTTGGAAACGGGTCACAGACCTTTGTGATACAATCTATGCACAGGACTATGAAAACAGTTTAAAAAGCATACCATGACATGTATACAGCTTTGGTTTAATCTGTTTAACCTTCAGATTTATTTCTCAAAAATATCCTATTTTAATACTGCATTTCTTCCTCGTAAGCAGTCTGTACCATACAAAGTCTGAACTCCATAAACTCACTCACAAAATTTTAATGTCATGTCCCTTTGTATTAAAAATGCTGAGATGTTTCAAAAACACAGTAAACCAGATATTATATAAAAAGTAATAAAATAGTGCAACAACTTTTCAAATGACTTTTGCACTAGACGAACTACTAAAGAACGGAAACAATGGAAACAATCTGAGGCTGCAGTCCAAGATTATAAGCACCTCAAGTCTTCTCAGTTTGTTTTACAAATCTAGAGCGTTTTTTCTTACTGCTTGGAGGATCCAGTTATCATAACCGAAACATCCTGTGTCAAACCTTTTGGGGTCAATTATCATCAGGTTAATTTTTTAAACAAGCGAATGTCCAAAAGTGTTTGAATAAATTAAATATCATAGGGTACCAATTTAAACTGTATTGTAGCTACAGCCTGGGTTTCTAACATAAAGGAACGGTTATGTACAGATTTCACTGGATGGCCAACTTAGTGGTGTATCACAGTATCACAAAAATCTTAACCACAGCTTTTACTGAACCTCGCTGGAGTCCATAACTTGTTTTTTTGCAGATAGTATTTTCTTTTTTTCTCCCATCTGTGCATGTCATGAAAGATTCAGTTTCCAGAATGAAAAGAACTGGATTGCCTCCATGATTTTAGTGTGTTGTCACAAGTATTTCCCACCATGTCATTTACTTTTCTCGTGAGACCTGTGACACACAGCTACATAGTCATGGACTCCCAAACCAATAGTTAAGATATGCAAACATAAGTGAACATTCTCTAAAATTGGAAGTGAACAATGACTTTTCTTGTATAAACAGAAAAAACACTAATATATAATAATACTGTCTTTATACAAATTTACAAAGAATGCAATAAAAGTTCATTGAAAAAACACCATATCACTGACAGAATGGTGTGAATAATGGACAAAAACAGGAAGTGGAGATGTGACCCTATTAGGTCTGTCTGTCGGTTTCAATGCCCAGCAGGGCGTGAACGGTCTCTAAAGGAACTCCTTCAGGTGCCTCAATGTGCATCATGGTGCCATCGGGCCCGTTGACAATGACGATACCTTTGGCAGCTAACTCCTCTGCGCTCTGCATCACAAGGCCCTCTGCTGTCTGGATAATAACCGGAGAATCTTGCTGCACCACCTGACTGACCTCAGGATCTTCCAGAGCATCGGTCTGGCAATCTTGAACCTCTTGCTGAGCGGGTTCTTCAGAGTTCTTAATCTCAGAGTCTGTGTTCAGAGCTTGTTCCAGCTGTTTCATCTGATCGGCAATATCGACGACGACACTGCTGTTCAGAACCTTGGAGATCTCTGGATCTTCTGTGGTTTTTGTGGCATCAGAATCCGAAGAAGGCACTTCCGTCTCCATGGGCTCTTCTTCCGTCCTCTCTGGGATGGGGTTTTCGGTGCTCTGTGTAGTGTCGTCGGTGGTTAGATCTACAGAAGTCAAGTTCTCCAGTCTGGTTAGCACCACCTGAGGCTTCCGCAGCATAGAGCTATCAATACTCTCGTCCTTCTGGATACCATTCTGATTAACTTGACAGCCGTTGGTTTCTTCATTGCAGTTTTCTATTTTGAACCTTTTTGCAGGAGGCAGCATTTTGGCATTCTAAGAAAAACATGGAGAAAAAAAATATTACTATCAGGCCTGTTGCACCAGCTAGACGTAAAATAGCTGGGCGGAAGCCCTACGCTGGACTTTGCAACGTCCAGCTTAATTATAAATATTTACACCTGTTGCACCAAACTAAAACTACGATCAGGTGCAGCTATGCCCAGCTTAGACGATGCACGTCCTCGCTGACACGGGCTCTCGCAGTTATAGATTCAACTGAAAGGACCTCACGCTGCAACGCGCCATGATTTCATAGAGTCCGCTTTTCTTTTTGAAGTCCCCCTATAACGTTCCATTCTTTACACAAACATTAATGAAGGTGGCAGGTTAAGAAAAACTTTTTCTTTTTTTTATTTAGCCTATAAAATCACAACGTTTTGTTGATATTGTCGCTTAACACAAATAAAAGTAGACTCTTTACAGTTCCAAATGATGTACAACTGACGGCGTAAGCTAGTTTGGTTTTGAAAAAAATCAAAATGTGTTAATGTTGGTACACAACAGCATATGATAGCAATGTAAGGTATATTTCCAACTTTCACCATAATTACTCCAAAAATACGCTGTTTTTTTATTTCTTGAATAATAATAGTTTTGAAGATGGAAATAGCCAACACTGAGCTTCGTGATTGTCTGCAGTAATAATTAACAAACAGACATGAATCCTAAAAATAATTATGTCAGAACAAATCATTGAAAAAAAATTTTTCACAACACCTACCTCTGACTAGCTGTAAGATTTAGTCTTAGACGTAGCACTACGGCGAGATGATGCAACAGGTATAAACTCTACACATGGCTTACGACCAGGTGTACGTCCAGCTGCTGCACCTAGTCCTGGGACTGATGAAAATCCATGTAATGCGGTGAAGAGCAGCCGGCAGCAGATAATAGTGCGCAGCAAATTGGCTGATGTGCGCAGCTTTCAGACTCACTGTTTTCGTTTCGTATAAGTTTCCTATGTTTCATGGACTGTAATGTCGTTTACTAATTTAGTCATTTTAATACAGAATTTCCTATGATGAAATTATAACACACTCCAACGCACCTTGTGCTACTTGCATACACAAGTCTTCACTGGAATGATTTTTGCTCAGAACGTACCTCAATACTCCGTAGGCTCTTAGTGGCCTGATTTGCTCTCGGCTCTGACTGATTTGTCTTTTGACTTTGTTGTCCTTCAGAGGAAGTCAGGAGTTTTAGTGCATTGGGATCGGTTATACCCAGAGATTGTAAAACCTGGAATGACAAAATGTGTATGGTACTCAGCTTTAATCAAAATGCTGCAGTGGCTAAATGTCTTGAGATTACTTACTCCCATGTTGTTGACTTCTATAGCTGGCCGGGAGGCTGGAGAGGTGTGCAAATATTCCAGGGCCATCTTCTTTACCTGGCTATGTAGTTCTTCAAATTCATGGTACACGCTCGGGAACTGTTGCTTTGATGGGTAGCCCTTTTCTACCTACCGGAACAAGAACAGTGTAAATGTCACATCACACAATCACATAGTGTTTTACAGTAAGAAATATACACGACTAGACAAAATTCTAGGGCTGGTCCGAATACAATTTTTTGAGCTTCGAGTTTTCGGTAGTGATCATCATCGAATATTTCAAAGCTTTGGTGGGAGGGGGCTGAATATATTCTTATCTCTAATGCTGCGTTCACACCAGATGAGAATGAAGCGTTAAGCGCCAGTGATTTACATGTTAAGTCAATGTATTTTCATAAAAACAGGAATAAAATGAAATAAATAATAGCTTAATTAAACCAAAGAACACTGCACTATAATACAAAACAATAACAAGTCTGTTAGAGCAGTACTTCAAATAATGTAGCCCAACATTTATCACCCAAATTAGCAGCACAGTAATTACTGGCGCCGTAAAGGGTAGGCTATATAAATAAAAGAACGAAAAATGAATGAATAAAGTTTAACTGTTTCACAGGGATCAATGTCACGTGTTAATTTATTTTTTTTCCCTCGAATATTCGAATCTCAAAATGAAAAATCCAATGCCATCCCTCCAAACGAATGTTCAATATTCCAGTCCAGCCCTACAAAATTCAAAAACATATCCCATGCTTACGAATATCTAAACATACCTTCATCAGCACAAACTCCCATACAGTCATGACTCTGGCCAGACGTGGAAGAACGATCTCCATAAGATCTTCATCATCATACTGTTTAATAAACTGAAGCGAATGGAAAAACATATACTGCTGTTAACATCAGTGATTTCATTAATTGCTCTGGTATTATTACAGTAAAGAGAATATATTTACCATTACATGACAATATCTTTTTGTAAAGATAGAAGAATTAAAGTTTTACTTTAATTGCTTAAACTTAGTAATGAGTGATCTTTCGCCAAATACATTTGAAGTCATGGACAGAAAATAAATAAGTTTAAATGACTGAGCAGAAAACAGCATTTAATTATTGAAAAAAATCGATTTCATGAGTTTATACACAGATTGTAAAAATAACCAAAACAATTCAAGCTGTTAGTTCTAACTAGTAGGATTTTAAACTGTCTGTCTACACAGAAAATCTAATACAAACCTAGAAATAAAAAAAAATAATTGAATTTTTAAATATATTTATATAAAACAATGTGACACTGACAATTAATGTCAATTAATCTGTCGAAATATATACATCAACAAAAGCTTAATATCTCAAAATCATGCTGGAGAAAATGATCAGGTTTTATACAACCATGTGGAGCTTACAGTTCGAATGCTCTGAAAGTTTAAATACTCACTCTAAGACTATGAGAACAGAATTGCTCACACAACTGTAGAGATACTATTACATTACAACAATGCTAAACAGAAGCTTTTTACAGGTGGACCTTTGAATCAAACAAAATTGAAAATACTGTTATAACATTATGCTTATATCACCCATTGGACGCAGTTATTGCATGATGTAATGCAACAGATATCCAAGAGTATAAACCACAGATATATATCCAGTAAGTCCCTACATAAGAAACAAAAAATGCATCCATAACTGATCTGAATAACACACATTATCAGCACAGATTTGTATAGCAAACCAGATCTTACTTCTTTTAGTCGATTCCTCTGTCTTTGAGCTTGCTGCTCTAAGCTCATTCCTCGGGGGTACTTGGGTGGCCGTCCTGGTCGACCTCTTTTAGGTGGCCTCCCAGGCCTTCTAGGACGACCAGGCCGTCCTGGTCCTCTTGGCCGCCCGGGTCTCCTAGGTTCTACTTTCCCAATTTCTGAAACCTGAAATATTTCATATGCAATTAGCTGATCAATCTGATCCATTTTTAAAATGACCTGGGACCTAATATCAAACAAATCATCTTACTTTTTGAGTACTGAGTGTTTTCACTTGACTATTATCTGTGACTTCTGTTCCTGAAGGCTGTTCGTCTCTAGTTTTGGAGAAGTCTTCTGCTTCAGGGGGCGTTGGGTTCTTGTCATGCGTGGGATTTAGCTTATAGTGTCTGGTCAAACCGGCGACGCCGATGTACGCTTTTTCACAGGTATCACATTTAAAGGCTTTGTCACGGAGGTTGAGTGTCACATCTGAGGACTTCTTCTTGCTCTCCTCTCCGTCCTCGTCCTCCACGCTTATCTCAGAGTAGTCATCTGAATCTGACTGGTGGCTTTCCGCTAAGTCCTCGTTCTTAATGAACTTGTAGTCTTTCACCTTGTGCTTGGGCGGCCTGGACACCCGACCAGAGCGGGTCTGGATTTTCAGAGGCTTCTTCTGGCGATTTTTTACTTTCTGCGTGTCCTTTCCAGTGGCTGGAGTTACTGTTTTTGTTTCTACAGTAATGACTTTGGAAGGAATTGTTACCTTGGCTGGAGAAGATGAAACTTTCGGAGACGGCACTAGGATCTTCGGGGTAGGAACTGGTGGCTTGGCTGGTGGACTCTTGACCGTGGCAGGCGCAGGGACGTGTACTTTGCTAATGGGGACAGAAATAGTGCTAACAACAGGAGCTGGTTTCTGAAGGAGAAGCTGAATAGGAGGATCGTTTGGGTTTTGTAAGAAATATTGCTGCTGTCCAGGCACAGGGGTGATGTGGATGATCTGTGGGCTGCTTAATGTTCCTACGGTTGAAACCTTCACCAGAGGCTGACTCGCTAACAGATTCTGTGGCTGTAAAATTGTTATTGGAGTTGTCTGCCGTAGTTTATTGTCTTGCTTCAGAGGTGTCTGAACTTGAATTTGGATGGGCTCAGCTGCCTGAATAATTCAAAGTGTGAAAAAACAACATTAACTTTGGAGATAAATGAGTTTAGAATTTGCTTTAGTCTGTGGACTAAATTCAGTTAAGGCAGAACACCTGCGTGATTGCATGCAGGATCGTAAAGAAAAGTTAGAAGGATGCATTTGGCATAACACTACTGCATTTTGCAAAACTTGTTTGTGACCAAAGCTTATGCCTATATATCGTAATTACAGCAATTACTACAAATGCAACTCTACGATCCAAAGTACTTGGTCATTTGAACAATTTCCTTATGTAATGCGCAATTTCTTAGGAAGGATGTATAGAGAAAAAAAGATATAAAAGGAAGCACGTGAAGAAAAAAGTATTACAGGAAAAGAAGGAAGCAAGTACAGAAGTATGTTCCGAAATAAGAATGTAAGGAAAATGTTATGGGATGTACAGAAGAAGTACTTTAGGAAATCTTAGGGGGAAAGGAGTACCTGTGAAAGAAAAAAGATGTGGAAGAAAGGAAGCGTGTGTGACAGGAAGTACAGAAGGGAATGATTGTGGGAACAAATGTACAGGAGTATCGAAGAGGAGAAAGTGTGCATGGTAGGAAGAACTGCAGAAAAATGGAAAAAGATTAAAAAAGCTGAGTATTTACAGAAGGAAGTATGTACATTATGTACAGAAGCTAATTCTTTTGGTGGAAGAATGATTGTGCCAACTTATGGAAGAAGATCTGTGCAGAAGAAATGAAACAAAATCAATGGAGGAAGTACAAATGGAAATATTTGTGAATTAGTCATGTTTAGAGGGGAAACGTGCACAGATGAATAGGTTACAAAGGGGAGGAGGAGGTAGAGAAGGAAATGCATGTGGGAAAGGTCTGCAGAAGAAGGACGGCGCGTATGGAAGCAAGTACACAGAGAAGTAATGAAAGTACAGAAAGAAAAGAGACGGAAGTGTTTATAAGTTAGCCTTACACATACGGTAAACGGAGAAAATGCATACAAATAAAATACTCTTCGTTCACATTCCGCACTGTTTACAAAGAAATGAACTACAGCTACAGCTTATGAGAGACCTCGTGTTACCTTCTGTGCTGTCGTGTTTGCTCCGTTCTGCGACTGCTGCAGCGCGACCTGTTTGGCGACGCTCTGCAGCTGCTGCGACGCGTTCTGCACGATACTGACCGGCTGCGGCTGGATCGCCGTCGTCAGCTGCAAGTTACCGGACTCCAGCGCGATGTAGGAGGTCGGCTGCGTCGTGACAGGTCTCTGTAGTATTTTTGGGGTCGTTGTGTGGGTCGCAGCCGGCTCGGCTTGGGTAATCACCTGGGCTTTGCTCACTATAACCTGCTGTACATCAACTATGGGAGAAGTTGAGGGTTTCACGGTCTCGGTACCTGCCACATGGACCAATTGTTGTTTGGCTAATTGCTCGATTAACTGCTGCTGCTCCTCGGCCGATAACCCCGAGCTCTCCACGAAGCTGCCGTCGGGCTGCACGTAAATTATGGTGGTCGTCGGTGCGAGAGCGTTTAAGACGTCCCCGCTAACAGTGGTGCACTCGGCAGTCACACCTGCCTCTGCAGTGGCCTGTACATAAGACGTTATGATATTCGGATCGGTTATTACCTCACCGCTCACGATCTGCTCGATCACCTCCTGGGTCACGTTACCGTCCACAACTCTGACATCCACCGCCGACTCGCTGTGCATTAACTCGGCGAGGCCTTGATCAACGCCCCCTTCTGCGGCGGACGGCGTCTTGCTTGCGTCCTCTTGATTATTTCCCGCCTCGGCCGCGGTATGTGTCGTCTCGGGAAGCGGCAGAGATCCGCTCGCGTCGAGGTTTTCCATTTTCGCTGCAGCAGATTTGGACGCTGAATTATTATCGTCTTCATTGTCCGCCATTTTGTTTACAGGAGCAAAACTTGCTAGCTGACGTAGAAATTCTCTCAAGAGCGCGAGAAGCGGCCGTTTGCCTGCAGACGATTAATGCTCGAGATGCGAGTAACGTTAATATGTGCGAGACTGATTTAAAGCCCGGTACAAAACATTTCAGATGTGGGGGGGAAAAAGTTATAATCCAGAGACGCTCGCGAAGGTAACGGTAGCCAGGCAATTGGTTTTCCCGTCCATGCCACCAATGACGATATCACGGAGGATGGGTAACAACAAAATACGTCACTTCCGCTTTTAGCGCGCCGTTCTCTCTCGTTTCTTTTTCATAAGGCCCTGGAAACTATTTATAATAATTTAAGGAAAATAATCTGCTTTGGGCATGGACACCCTCCTTTGATTTTATTTGTTCCAAAAGTTTATAGTGATATTTAAAAAAAAAAACCTTTTTTTTGGATTGACTGATGAAAGAGTATTTTAATCAGAAGTGCCCCTTTTAAATTTTAATTCCTGTGACTGGTGTGTATTTTACACATTTCAGAAATAAAATAGCAATTAAATGATCAATTCTAGGCCCATTTCATTTAAAATACCAGTGTTTATAGATATATAGATCAACTAAAATAAACTAGGCTAGCCTAATTTAAACCAACAGTGTGAATTCATGCAAGCTGGGGTATTTGTTTCCATTGAGATGACTAAACCTTACCCTTTCTGAACATCTATGTAGTGTTGGTGGGTTTAATCAACAGACTATTCGTATAAATAGCCTAAATATATTGTATTACAGTAAATGTCCAGCAGGGGACAGGAAGGGACCATTTTTTAAATCCCTCAATCCAAATTTACACTCTCTCTTTTGTCACAGTGCTACAGGAATCATTCTTAATACGTTATTGCCGTTATTTCAATCAGCCAAAATACTCTCCAACAGATCTACTACTTGTCTACACTATATTAATACAAGAATGATCAAGTCAACAGAACAAACATTTTATGCACACAACATTTAGCATAGGCTACATGAGAATGTCACTCATTCAAACAGAAGAGAATTGTTATTTCAAATGAAAAAGCTGTGTGGAATGGTTTTGCATGTTGGAATACAAGCAGGAAGAGTTTTAATAGATCAGAGTAAAAATAGATCAGGCTTGAAGAAATCAAGGAAGGGCTGCCATACAGCTTGGAATCATAGCTAGGGCTCCAATAAACACTGCACAACATGAACCAACTCAAACAACCAGGTTTTGTAAAAAGGGGCTCGCGCCACATCCTTTCTCATTTTAAACATTTGTCAGATATTCTAATTACCTGCCTTACTTAAGGGCACAGCAGCCTGGTGATCATCACAATCTGATTAAGATATCACTCTAAAGACAGCATGGATTTGCCACTAAGATAAATGATCTTAACTCCGATCACAGATAAAGTCCAGTTTGTCTCTCAGTCAGGCCTCTAATGGCCACCATTAGTGACATTGTGGGATTAGAAAGTACTTTACTTTAATTCAGGCTTGCTCTTAGAGAGAGAGTGTCTGAAGCTTGAGCTTCCATAAGTCTGAAACAAAGAAATATTTTTCTATATATAAAAATAAATACCTGAACGATGAGTGTTGATTAAAACATGCTCTATGCCATTACAGCATGCAATCCGTTTGAGGTTTAAACAACATTTGATTTATTAAACCATGTCTAGAGCAATATAGGGAAATGTAAAAGGCTAATATGCCTGCCAGGATCACTGGGTGACAGAGATGTCAGGAAAGAGGATAGAGATACAGTATATTCTGTTGCCACATAAGCCTAGCCTTATCACCCCAGATGTCGACTAATTAATTACGCAGACACTAAGTAAA
This sequence comes from Enteromius afrohamiltoni, assembly GCA_034779775.1. Classification (NCBI taxonomy): domain Eukaryota; kingdom Metazoa; phylum Chordata; class Actinopteri; order Cypriniformes; family Cyprinidae; genus Enteromius; species Enteromius afrohamiltoni. Next base: position 12,946,727 of record JAUYWG010000053.1, read on the forward strand.
TTAAATTAGGATTGAATTAACAGTGTGTATCAATAATCTGTTGACAGGCCTTGATAATAAGGGCATGGAAAGGATCAACAACCCCAGATGAAATAGAGAGAGCGCGCAACATCCTTTCGGACGCTTCTAATCAGCACAAATCCTGATTGATTTCACAATTAACAGATTAGTCAGAGGGAGACCTATATATTTTTATTCATTAGGTTTAACACAGACATTTTAATGGCTAATATTTAATTATGTACAGTTGTTGGATAATTACCATGCTTTTTTCTATCCTGTTATGTGAGGATTTTTAAATTGTAAGGCATCCAAGACTGCTAATATGAGATAGGGCCTTTTGCATTTAAAATATCAGTGCTTGATAGATAGATAGATAGATAGACAGACATATAATTGCATGGGAATACATGAAAGACAAAGGGTATTAATTCAGGAGAACTATAGCCTCAGTGAGAGCACCTTATCTGGGGCTGCTTTCCTGCTCTCTCCCATATGTCTGTTATGCATCGCTCCTGCTGTTTAATCTGCCCAGATTGAGGCCTCTCAACTGTGTCGGATTACGCTCAGTGACACAAAACTGTTTAGGTGACATACAAACGATTGTTACTGAGGCTCCAACGCACTATTAAAAAAACATGAAGAAATGATTCTTTGTAAATGAAGCAAACATTGGCATACGTTTTACAATAAAATACTTTAATAATACTTAATATTTTTTGCTTCGGAATTTTTGGTATTATTTGCCATTTCTTTGTAATTGTTACTTTTAAGTTTATTAGCAAACTGTTGTTTTCAGTGCAGTGCAAAAGATTTTTGGATTATTTTTTGGTGTACTGTATTTGAAGTAGTGCTGATCGCGATTAATCAAATCCAAAATAAAAGTTTTTTTTTGTTTAATATATGCGTGTTTGTTGAGTATATTTATTATGTATATAAATATACATATGCATGAATATATTTAAGAAAAAATGTATATTGGTATATTAAATATATTTAATGTAAATCAATATTTTCAGTATATACTGTATGTGTGTGTATTATACATAACACATAACAAACATAAAGATCCTCAGGACAGGATTTGAGCTCGGGACACCCACAATGCTTAAATCTGCTCAATCAAATTGATGCATTTTATGTTCTCCTTTACTTAAGATTGAATTAAAACACACTTGATGTAAAACAGTTTAGTATCGTTCATCTTTTTTTTTTTTTTTTAATCATTTGTATTACATTTTACATGTTACGAAAAAAAAGCACATAAGTCTACAGTACATTAATGTATAGTTCAAACAATACTGTAGCAGGCTATTTTCATTTACAATATATACAGCAATACACTCTATTACAACTTTTTACCACTGAGAGTTTGAAGACGGGGTACTGTACAAAATTAATATGAAAAGCACTTCAATTCTGTTCTTTCAAAGCTCGGTGAGAGTTCTTGAACGGTAATATTCTGACGGCAACATTATTTAATACTGCAATTATCATAAATATCCAAACATTTATGGTTTCTTCAATTGAGCAATTTCACAGACAGCACTGAGGAGGCTGCTAACATGATAAAGGGGCCCTACACTTACTCATAGAATTTTTATGACTGGAATTTTTGTAGGCCTATATTTGAAAGGGGGAAAAAAATCTATTTTATCACTGGCATGATGCTATCAAAATACTGAGCATTTCTAAATGGTTTTGACCTTGCTAATGTGAAATAAAACGCAGAGAATCAATCAAAAGTCCAGTGCTGTCATGAGATCAGTGCAGGAATATGAGGAAGATGATATTTTCACACCAAGCCTATGTTTTCTGGCATTATGAAGGGAAGAATTACAGTGCGTAATCTAAGAACTCTTTTCCTCTTCTTTTGCGTCTAACTGTTCACTGGACTTCTCCTCTGTCACTGACGTCTCCATTTTGTGCTCTAGTCTCTCGGAGGAAGCCGTTCCCAGCACTTTGGCACTGTGCTCCTGTGCTTTTGCCCTGAGAACAGCAATACTGTTCTCCCTCAGTTCCTCTTTGGACATGGGTGACTCTGTCCTCCTTTCCTCAGCCTCGGCGGCTTCATCCGGCTTGGGATTGGACGGTTTCTGAGTGACATCTGACTTCTCATTTGATTGGACAGCAGCGGTCTCCATGGACTTCTTGTGCATCCCTGCAAAGAATGGTGGGTATTCGTGTTTAGAAAAGCAGCTGGTGGTAGGAAAACCATCTTGAACTGGAAATAGCAAGAGACAGATTTTAGATTTAGTAACAAAATAAATCTATTCTGAGCCATGAGTGTCATGAATTGAATCAAAAATAAATGGATAAATAAAAGATGAATGCAATGTAAATGTAATATTATTTTTATAGATTGATATAATTTAATCATGTAAGTAAACTCTTTGTTACCTATTTATTTATTTAATTTATGGTAGGAAATTATATTTGTTATTATAATTGAATGATGTAAGTCAATTATTTATTTTATGGTAGGAAATGAGAGGTTGTGAAATGTCATCGGTTATGTATATATTTATTTATTATATTTTATTTTAAAGAACAGAACTCTCATAGTCAAGAGCAACATAGAAATACACAGATAAATAACAACGTATAAGTAATTCGTTCATTTATTTATGTAGCAATGTAAATATATCACTTTTTTACTTTCTGGTTCTTTGGTAATTGTAATACAACAAATTATAGCTCAAAAAATGCTATTTAAAACATCCCTAAGATATCTTCAGCATAAAAACATTTACATTATCAACTGAGAACATTATTGTAAATGTAATCAAATTTCTTCATTTAAAGCATGTTTAAAAACATTGCTGGTTAGATATATGATGTACATCTACTCTCCATAATGTAAATCATGCAGTGTTCATTTAACTTGTTGAAACTTTAGCAGTGCTCAGGTGACAAGTGAAAATAAATATTTTGAGAATAATCAATTCTGTAAATAATCAGAGAGGACAAGACATGGAAAAGGGTTTATAAACAGTCTTGCCATTTAAAGAAAAACTTTCATTTATAATAATAATAATAATAATAATAAAATATATATAAAAAAAATAAAAATAATATATATATATATATATATTTATGATGATGGTGAATACAAATCAATTTGCTCATTAAATAATAACAAAAAAATAATAATCAATCTTAATATCTTCTGGCATACCTAAAAGCCAGGGAGCACAGGAGTCCATGATGCCATCTTTAGCAGACTTCAGTATGGACTCGGGCAGAGGGATGGAGTGACGCACCATGGCACCGTAGAGCCCGTATTCAGCCATCACGCTGCTACGACCCCAACACTTCTCCCGCTTTCTCCACTTGGCCCTCCGGTTCTGGAACCACACCTGTTCACAATGAAATGCGATTCGCGTATTGGCAAAGATTGGTAAAGATGGTACACTTTCATAAGGAACAAATGCAATGAGGAGAGTCTACCTAACATAATCACAGGTTTGAAACAACATCTACAGAGCTCATACAAATATGTGACCTTGGACCACCAAAACCAGTCATAGATAGCACAAGGGATATTTGTAGCAACAGCCAACAATACATATGGGTCAATAATAGGCCTATTAGGCGTTAAGTAAACATCATCATCTAGCAAGATATTTTGTAAATTTCCTAACCATAAATATGGTAATAAACTCATTTTTTGTTTAGTAATATGCATTAATGA